>JAQFYB010000498.1:0-52219 GCA_034694085.1 Pogonognathellus longicornis
GGCGGATCTAGCACTAGGTCCAGCAGGTCCAAACCCCCCCCCCCTTGAAATCTGAACTTACACTAGATAAGAATGCGTAATTGCCACAAAGACGTTATTTTGGCTTTAAAGGGCAAAAAATCGTAAAAATTTTAGCTCTATGCGAGAATTGGATGCATTTCATGTCAATTTTGCTCAAAATTGGCTTAAAATTTTCGCGATTCGCGCGAGTATTGTTACATATGTACCTCATATATGCATTTCATGTCCATTTTGCCCAAAATTGGCTCAAAATTTTCGCGCTTCGCGCGAGTATATTTACATCTGTACCCCATATATGGATTTTGCCCCACCCAAAAATAGATGTCTAGATACGGCCTTGATTCGATAACACCCCCCCTTGAAAAATCCTAGATCCGCCACTGATGCACAAAGTAATGCTGAGATGAATGAACTAATTGGGGATGCATGTAAAAATAGTTTGTTTTTACGCAATAATCTTAATGCAGATTAAACATTATGTAATCAGATTATCTATTTATTAATAATCATATCATAAATAACAGTTTATTTGAATTGGTATGGTTTGCTTTTTAAACAGGAGATTTGCAGTCAAAGATGAACGCCTTGCCTGGCTGTTTATATATTATGTTTATATATTATTCCATGCATGGCTAGAAATTTCGAAAAAAAACTCACATATTATAATAAAACAAACTCAATAAGCTCATAAAATATTAGTAATAAATCGTACTGCTAGAATCAAAATACTCTTTGCAATAGTAGTGTAGATTACCTTCATGCACTTATGTTTACAAGTCATCAATGCTTTCCAACTCTCTTTGTTTCCATCGGAGAAATCCAATTCTACAATTTAAAAAACATATTATCTCAGTATCAATAATTCATTGTATTGCACACATACCTACATACATAATATAGGTATTAAGTACTATTTCTTAGGAAAAATAAAACATTTTTAAGTTGGGAAATTACCACTGAGCTTATTTTCCTTTGCACATTCGTCTAAAAGCTTAGTTACAGTAGTTGCTGTTTCCGATTGATCGGAAAGTTTGGAAGTAATTTCACTTTTGGCTGTTTCTAATTGGAATTTATTACCGTCAATCTGAAAGGATACATACAACGATTTATGTTTACATAATCTAAGAAAATGAAATCGCAATTAAATTATTCGCTTACAATTTTCTTGGCTTCCATAAAACACTTCATCATCTTCATCTGAAAGAAAACATTTAAAAATTATTTACAACAAAAATAGTAACTTACATCTCAATCCCTATATATACATAAGGCAGTTAGTAGTTATTATAGTGTTGAGATTTTCAGATTATTCTTACCCCCTTGCCTTTCTTTCCTCCTTCTTTATCCATATCACATTCAGCGTCATCCCCATCAGCACCTTCCTTCGGAATACAGTCCTTCCATTCTTTGTCGTCTTTGAAATTCATCATTCCTTTGCATTTTCCATTCATCATTTTACTCCATCCCTCGCCCTTTTTACCTTCACCAGCCTAGATTTTTTTAAATCAAGTATAATATAATTAAACTAATAATTAATATTTGTTTTATTGTAATTGAAATTTTTATAGTTGATAGTTAGTTCATTGGTTGTAAAATAATTTTCCTCACTTCTGTATTGCTGACTAATGCCAAAACGACACACAACACCAATAATGCCAAAGAGGATTTCATTTTGGAATCTCTGTTGATACCACAGTAGTAAGATACTTCTGGAAGAGAGTGATGAGATTACTGTGGATAATATTCTGGAACTTTTATCGTTTTATACACACCTATTGCGTTCCTTAATTCCTTACCATAATGAACCAGGATTGGGCGTTATACGTTCTTTATTGACATGTATTTATAGTTTGTGATACATAATAGTACATAGGTATTTTTAGTCACTAGTATGTGTATATGGCGTATTAAAATTAAAACATAATAAAAATATTATTGTCATTTACTTTAGTATGTAATATTTTCAACATGAGACTTAAATACTACTTCCGCTTTCCAAACATACTAATTCATGATAATAGTATATAGCCTGCTCAACAATATAGTGCATGTAGTATTTGTAATGGAATACCTTGCATTGCATGCTACATGATTGTACATTCTGATGTAATTCTGATCCTGTGTGAAGCTTCGTATAGGTAATACATCCCCCTGAAACGAAATCCTGAACACGGCCTTGATAAATACCTTCGGAGACGTAAAAATCGAAACCGACCTTTTCAATGCTATTGGAAAGCCTCTCTAGTCTCTATACTATAAGTACGTGAGAACTTACTTCACCAGAATGCAGTATTTGGCATATATATATTCAATCAATTGCTAAGCTGCTGTCGCATAAACTTTATTAATAAGGAAAAAGTGAGCTAACATTGACAATTTTTATATCGCGTATAAAATTTCCGGGTCCGGTTTCCTCATGATTTACATTATGGCCGATCTGCATCTGGTTTCAGCTGATTTTTCTGAATTTTTTATGTTGTAAAGTTTGATTTAAGCACTGGCGTAGCCAGGGGGGGCTGTGATTCTGACCCTACTAATTCTAGTTCCTGTTGAATCAATCCCTACATACAACATATAAAAAACTGCAGAAGAATCAGCAGAAACCTGATTTGCCACGTAAATCGTTCGATGTCTTTACAAAGGATTGTTTAATTTTTTTTAAAGGTCACATCTATAGAAAGCACGCGATGGTAGAACGCATCTAATATATTTTAATTTTATATTAAATCATATTATACAGATCCACAAGGATGAACATGTAGATCAAAATCTATCGCAAAGGTATGTGATGTGGTCGTAAGTCGTAGGTAATGCGCATTGGTTTAGTTTTGACGAAAAAAGTGTTGTAGCTACTTTACGTGATATCCTATTATGTCTTCTTTTTATATTTTGTAATCGTTTTCACAATATTTTTATGTTAATCATTAGTACAGAATTTCAGGACATGAAGTTTAGGTGTGTTTTTTTAAAATAGTACAGCAATGTTATTAATATAAATTTATTGTTATAATTTCATGACTATATATATAGTCTAGTTAATATGTATATAATGGATTTATGGTGTATATGTATGAATATGTTATACCTCTATATATATCAAGATTTCCAAATATTAATGCCATATTGCACGCGATTGACAAGATGCAAATAAAATTATTCAAATCAAGCTTTTCATTTCGAAGGACTGTATAAATAAAATATGGTATTTTAATGTAGAAGTAAGAGTATTTTAAAAGATGTTATGCACGAAGAAGTACTGAGATGAATGAGCTAATTGGAGAAGCATGTAAAAATAGTTTGTTTTCATGCAATAATCTTGATGCAGATAAAACATTATGTGATCAGATTATCGATTTATTATTATTAATCACATAAATAACAGTTATTTTCATTGGTAATGTTTGTTATGTAAAAAGGAGATTTGCAGTCGAAGATGGAAGTCCTGGGTGTTTATAATATTATTCCTCTTTTTTCTCTTTCATGCAGGGCTAGAAATTTCGAAAAAAACTCACATACATAAAACAAACTTAATAAGTGCATAAAATATTAGCAATAAACACATTGCACTTTGTACTGTGACATTGCTTGAAACAAAATACACAATTGAAATAATAGTGTAGATTACCTTCATGCTCTTATGTTTACAGGTCATCAATGCTTTCCAACTCTCTTTGTTTCCTTCGGAGAAATCCAGTTCTACAATTTAAAAAACACATTATCTCAGTATCAATCATTCATTGTATTGCTCACATACCTAGATACATATAGTTATTATGTGTTTCTTAGGAAAAATAAAGGTTTTTTAAGTTCATTTTTAAGTTGGGAAATTACCACCGAGCTTATTTTCTGTTGCACATTCTTCTAAAAGCTTAGTTATAGCAGCTGCTGTTTCCGGTTGATCCTCAAGTTTGGAAGTGATTGCACTTTTGGCTGCTTCTATTTGGAATTTATTACCGTCAATCTGAAAGGATACATAAAACGATTTATGTTTACATAATCTAAGAAAATGAAATCGCAATTAAATTATTCACTTACAATTTTCTTGGCTTCCATATAACACTTCATCATCTTCATCTGAAAGAAAATATTTAAAAATTATTTACAAGAAAAATAGTTACTTATAGATTTCTCAACTCTATATGTACAAAAGCAGTTAGTAATTATATAGTGTTAAGATTTTGAAGTTTTTCTTACCCATTTGCCTCTCCCTTTGCCTTTGCCTTTCTTTCCTCCTTCACCACCACCACCATCACCACCACCACCACCACCTCCTTCGTTATCCATACCATCTTCTTCATCCCCATCAGCACCTTCTTTCGGTTTACAGTCTTTCCATGCTGGGTCTTCTTTGAAATTCATCATTCCTTTGCATTTTTCATTCATTTGACCCCATCCTCCCTTTCCTTTGCCTTTGCCTTTACCTTTACCAGCCTAGAATTATTTTTAAATCCAATTTAATATAGTTTTTGCAATAATTAATATTTGTTTTATTTTTATTATTTATTGTACGAGTAATTGAAATTTTTATAGGACTTAGTTAAAATCATTGGTTGTAAAATAATTTTCCTCACTTCTGTATTGCTGACTAATGCCAAAACGACACAAAACACCAATAATGCCAAAGAGGGTTTCATTTTGGAATCTCTGTTGATACCACAGTAGTAAGGATACTTCTGGATGAGAGAGATGAGATGACTGTGGATAATATTCTGAAACTCTTATCGTTTTATACACACCTATTGCGTTCCTTAATTATTGACCATGCAATGGACAGGATGAGGCGTCATACGTTCCTTAGTGACTTGGATCTGATACATAATAGTACCTATATGTATAGTCACTAATATGACATATTAATACATTACACGAATAATGTCATTTACGTCAGTTCAATATGAAATGTTTTCAACGTGAGACTACTTCCGTCTTCCAAAAATACTAATTCATGACAATCTACAGCCTACTCAACAATATTCTTAGTAGTGCATGTACTATTTGTAATTGAATACCTTGCATATTATAATATTAATCATGGATGATCAATTCATCAGATCCGGTAGCCTCAGAGGTACATCAAAGACTAATCACGCTACAAATGTATATAACTACCCGCACAGGTACATGGTCCATCCACAAATTACAAAGGATTCTTTAATTTTTTTCAAAGTAGGGGATTGCACGTCATGTCTCTAGAAAGCACGCGACGGTAGAACATATCTAATAATATATTTATTATATATATACGTACCCACACGGCCGTATCCAGAAATCGATTTCGGGGAGGAAAAATCCAAACATGAGGTACATACTTGATAGCTATATGTCGTATATGTATCAATAATCGAGCGAAAAATTTGAGCCAATTTAAGCTAAAGTCAACCTTAACTTCCCGATTTTTATAAAAATAGCGGACAAAATAACCTCTTATTTTGGGAATTTCGTGTGTGGGGGGGGGGGAGGGAATTGCCTCCTTGCCTACCCCCTGAATACGTCTATGCGTATATATACAGACCCACAAGAATGAAAATATAGATCAAAATATATCACAAAGGTATGTGGTCGTAGGTAATGGCATGTCTCACAGTACATTTTATACAAACACTGTATAGCTATACAACCTATAGTTATACATTGCTTTGCCCTATTGGTGAACTGCGTATAAAAAACTTTTCATCTTTCTTTTACGTCAGTGTACATAATGGTCCATCCAATATCTTCAACACGTATTCATTGAAAGTCCTCGTCTTCATGATAGATATTGGCCATTGGCTATATGTATGGACTGTCCATTAAAATTATGTTTCATTTGTGTAACAATGTCGTACATACAAGGATCGCCTGCTGTAAAAAATGCTTGTCTGCTCGACATGTTAGTATACAAAAACTACATTCTATTGTAACACAACGATAGAAGGACGGAATGTGTATTTCAATCGTAAACGGTACGTCGGTGTATTTCAGATGAAAAAATAAATCATCATTCAAGATTCAACAATAAATTACAATTTAGTCTATAAAAATTCATGCCATGACAAAACTGTCGCTTACAATAAAACTGACAAGATACTTGGCCTGGTCTTTCGTACGGATATATAGATGAGAGAGCAGATATGCCCATCGAATGCAATCGACATTTTCTGCACGATTTTTCCACATGAGTCTCCTTTTCGCTGACTTGCAAATACTCACCCTTACATTACACAAAAACATCATAGCCCATATACTCAACCTTTCTCTGTTTTCTTATCTAGTAATTCTTATGTCTACTCTCTGTTTCCCTCTCCCTCTTCTCGCTACCAGTCTCCTATGGCAAGTTCTGAGGAAATATTCGCTCATTTTTGAAAACCCTTCTTTCTTTTAAATATTTCATATGCTAATTGCTATAGACAGACCAAACGCATTCTCAGAACTCCAGAAGTTGTAAGTAAACGTAGTAAACCTTCCTTTTCTTGACTTTCCCGTACATACGCCATCCCCACACACACACACACACACACACACCTAGGTATATATAGTATGTCATGTTGGTACGGTACGCGAAACGTGAATAATCCTTGTGGAAAATTACAGATAGTATATAAATATATGTAGTCTTGTATGAATAGCATTCTGTGGTGATGTGATGATGGAGCCCACGGGAAATCTACACAGAAGAAGTGTATAACATATAATTCGGTATAAAAACTCTTCCGGACAATTCCCTCATTTCGTTGGCAGTCAAAAAACGTTCTCTTAATTCAAGCACTCATACACTCTGGTAGCAACCAGAAAGTAGCTATTTACTACTAGCCAACTTACTTTTGTATTATTATACATCCTGGGAGATACTAAGACTATCTATCCACATCAATTACAGTGACACGAATGCCGTCACTTCACTGCTGTTTCTTCTCCGCATAGTCACTGTCTTTGGTACGTGGGGAATGCTTATAACGAAATTTAGTGCCAACCCCTACATGTCTAGAACTACGACATTGGGGATGAGATATCATCATTGGTATTATAATTATTGTACGTTGAGACAATCATTTCTTATTAAAAGGAATAAGTCAAAGAGAAACAGGGAAAACTGTACAATAGAAACGATTTGTTTAATGTCACCCAATATCCAAGTTTTTGATCCTCACACACGATCTAATCTCACAACTCGCTGAGCCTTGAAATAGGTATACAAGAATAGTTCCATGCTACAAAGCTATAACTATAACTATAGCAGGTACCTTTTAACACAGAGAATTCCTTCTGGGTTTGTCTAAAGTGGAAATACCCTGATGTCATATTATTTCAGAGCGAGGAACTGGTACTGGAAGTTGAATTTGCATAAACTATTCCTATACGCTGTAACATCGCATTATAAATTCCCTCGACTTCTCTTAGCACATGAAAGTTAATCAGGGAAAGGAATGAAATTGTAAATTTTAAGAAAACTATAAAAACTTAACTATTATTGTATAGGATGCATATGCAAAGATTAAACATTGGATTGTAAACGCTGCTGCTAGTGCTCTATATACTTATCAATGGTGAATTAGAAATAAGCAAGGCTTAATGATGGAAGTAGTAGTTAAGGGAAGACCAGAAACAGGCAGAACGAGAGAGAAAGAGAGGAGGATGAGGAATAAGTCAAGAATATGTTAGATAGAGGGGAGCTAAGCGTAAAAGTGTTTTTTACCATAAAAGTTGGCGAACCAGAAATGAAATCTGAGCTTCCTTGTAATATCCAGTTGGAAAGTTGCCATGAAGAACCCTTACCACACTATATAATGCATTCAGACATTTTTACACTACATTCAAAAATCTTGCATGCATTATTATTCTATTTAAAATACTACATGCCATGCCATGCCATTGCCATCACGTTCCTCCGTCCCTACTCTTCATATACATAATATTATCGTACATGCATCACAGCAGTACAAAGAGATTTCTATGATCGCACATAAAACAATAGTCCTATTTGCATTTTAGGGGCAATTCTACTTTCTACATTAAACAATGTAAGTGTTATTAGTTAATCAAACAATTAGAATTCTCGAAACCATAAGTATTCTCTTCATGCCTGTAACAATAACCCGCTCCGATATATACGATGACATACATTATATTCACAGAATATTAATTTACATTCAGTGAACCATGCCGCTCTCCTATAGGCCCTAGCAAGGAGATGACAGTCAAAACTTTCAATGGATTTTAGTGCCTTAGTACTACCTACTATATACCTACACATAAAGATCCTCCTTTCATTTTCATTCTGTTTTACAGCGAGACGCGTTTCTGGCAATCACATGAAAATACTAGGTATATATAGGCTTTACCCAATTTCATTAATTTCTGTACTGACATTAAATTAAAATAAACGATGCTAATTAACTCATGATTACATAAAGAACAATTCTGAAACTAGTGCAGAGTGTTATAACAGCAATAGACGTAGGCAACTCTACAAGCTTACATACAATTAGTCCTCAGCGTATCCTTTGTAAGGAAGAGGAGGTGTAATTAAAAAAGTAAAACAATAAAAACCAGACTATATCTTACAATGCTATGGTGGTGCTGTATTGTAAAATTTGTAGATGTAGCCCTATAGTACAGCAGACTGTCAAAAGTTGTCACCAACGCATTTCTATTTTCCATATATACCGTAGGTAGGGGAACTAATAAAAAAGTGACAATACCTAAGAATGATTAATAGCCCGTATAATGTAATACGCTTCCAATTATCTCCACTCCACATTTACCCCAACTTTCAACACAGTCTTTACGCTCTTCGTGAAATACTGACGCTTCTACACTTGTACTTCTACCCTGGCCAAGCTATTGAACGATTTCTGCTCTTGCTCATGCTGCTACTAGTATATATGTGGACAATGTGGAGCATAATATTATAGCCACACTTTTCATCATTTCACGTGCTATTTTCATTTTCTAAAGCAATGTGCAAAATCCTTATATAAACAGCTATTACATCTATTAGCAGTTACGATAATAGTATAATGTATTATTGCATGCTGCCATCGGTTAAGTGCTAGATATGCATAATAGATTTACAGTTTAATAAGAGGTAGATGAACTTCTCCAGGAGTAAACTTTGATAATTTATTCTTGACAACACATATTAATCTTCCAATGTTCATGTTTCTTATTTTTGTCACCTTGTAGAATTTCGGTAGAGTCTGGCAAGTAGCATTAACACAAGGAGTCTTAAAACGAAATATATCGAGCAAAATCATCAAGGCGAATATGTAATTCTGTATAATGTCACCGTGAGATTGGCTTAACTACACTTTTTCCAAATAACCAACACATAAATAATGTCGTAAATAATTTAAATACTTAGACAAATTAAATTCATGATTAACTTTAATGATTAATTTCATAAGTTTTCATAATGATTAACGTTGCTTTTAAATAAACCATTCTGAAAGTTTTGTTCAATTTTATCCTTTGTAACTTTTCAGTGACTTGAACTAAGTATGTGTACCATTTCTTATCAAAAAATTTTTTTAAATGTTTTAACCTAAATAAGAACACAGTCTCGGTAAAACAAGATTACGTACATACAAGACTACCTAACACTTATAGGTTATGTTCTTTGCAGTTTTTTTCATTCCTATCAGGATCACATAAAAATATTAGTCAGCTTTTCCACAGTCTCAGTCAGATATTGCACGTATTATAACAGAAATAGTCTCGCATCTTTGACTCTCATCCCTTTTATCTCTATCACGTGCTTTAGCACTGTCAGTCTTAACATAATAAGACGTTGTCTTGGGCCACATACGTGCTGACCTTATCCCCTCGTTATATTTGCATCTCTGGAGGATTCTTTGGAATCTCGGGTGAATAGAGAATGAGCAACTACATAATTCCTAATTCTTCTCCACGTCAGTAAGATTACTGAGTTCACCATTACGTACAATTAAAGCAATTGAATTAATATGTGTCTAGTGAGTGTGAGTACTGTATGTATGTACAATTTGACGAGCAATAGAGGCATCACAATGCAATTGGCCGGATGTGGTACTTAACGATAGTTATCTGTGTACAGTGCAATGTACCTACATAATGTGCAATACTTATACATGTAAAAGTCATAAAATGACCTTCATCTTGCTTGCGACAATTAAGTTTATGCTCGTTTTAGTAATTCCATCATAAATAATTGCTGGATATTATTAAATATACTTACCATTCATGCGTTCCAGTGAATATATTATTCAGACTAGTTCTTGGCTTCGTCCAGGTCATTGTTTCATTATGGATTGTTATAAATTGCTGAATCATTTCACACTTTGATGCATTCAGCAAGTATTTCTTATTTTGGTATTTCCTTTGCTGCATGAGAATTGATGCGCTTTTCTATATATCACAACAAAGCAATCGAGAATTTTTAGTTGGTACGGATATTTTTTAACAGAGAATTGAAGTGTCTTGATCTAGGTATACAAGTACATTTTACACAATAATATAATTCTATCCTTCCGGAAACTGCACTAATGCATTTGATTTTCTGATTATGACTTGAAAACGTGAGTACAATGTATTGCGAGCATAAGGAAGCAAATAATAGCGGTTGTTCCGTTGTATTTACGCAGTAGTAAAAACAGGGAGAGTATACAATAATACAAGGAAATTGGGAAACATCAAAGTCCACAAACCAAGATTTACAACGGGAGCATCCCTGGGATGTGTACACAGAGAAATTTAATTTAAACCAACGGAAAATGCTTACTGTGATACAAAATCAATTAAAACCCTCAACCATCTATGATAAAACCATAATGTAAACATACCACAAAACAAAAATAAAGTTTGCTATGCATACTCGTGTTCCTAGCAGGGCAGGCAGAGAGCCCAGAGTTGAAGTTAAGTTCGTACATATATTTATTCAGCATTACACACATTACACTCCACATATATTCAGAACTGGAAGAAGACAAGGAAAGAGCGAGAGGTTCACAAACAGAGCCGAGCTGAGCAATTTCCTATTAGAGTGGCAGCAGCAAAGAACTCGCGACAAGCGTTTCTTTGAGTCTATCTCATAGACGGGCATCGATCCTTGCCAGTTTCTAACTGGAAGCCGACACAACAACACGTTCTTCCTCCTCATTCCAACACATTCTCCACCCGCAATCAACATGCCGTTGTCATAACACACTTCCTTCTTATCACTTCCACACAATTCACAATGATCTTGTACAAACGGACATCCTCTTCCTATTTAGACTCAACCTTTGTAAAGTTATTGGATAAGTGACTACATCCTCCTGGAGAAGAAAACTTTCTCCTTGTAAAAAATCAAATTACTAAACGTTGAAATGGAAATTCTCTTTGAATTGACAACAGAAATGTATGTACACCAGCTCCTGGTGTACTTTACTTTAAACCGTGCTGCTGCTTAGCTTAGGACTTGTGTTTGAGAGTCTCATCTATAAAGCAAACTGCCGGAGAGTTGACTGAGTTGTCTCATTGGGACTCATGAAGGGAGCCACACTCCGATTAAGATTGAACGTGGTCAAACGATTGAAAGTGAAAAAAGCATCGGTTGACAATCTAAAGTGAAAAAATCGAAAGAGTCCTTTCCTTTCTTGGAGTAAGTAGCACTTGTAATGTTGAGGACCCACGACGACGGTAGTCGTACGTTGACGTTTCATATCTTGATAATCAAAGTCTAAAAAAGTGGCTGCTACTTCTACGACTCCTGCAACTACATCAAGTGAAAAGTCAAACTTATCTGTTAGTTAGTTTTCTTGGCAGAGATCAATTCTTTCCCATATATAAACGAACTTGTTACTCAATCAGTGATAAGTATAAGGGACAGTGTTTGGTCAAGAAAGAATATCATCATGAAGGGAAAACTTTCGCTGCTTTCTTCTGCCCTATTTGCTCAGCGGGGTGAAATGATACTTCTTCTTCTTTCCTTTATTCTCTCTGTCTCTCATCATATGCGACAAATTGCATTTTCATATAAATTGCACTTGCTTTGCCTTCTTACATCTTTTTACTTGCGGGCATGAAGCTTCTCTCGTTAGTCCACAGTTTACTACCACTGCATATACACTCTGATATTATCGTTTATTACCCGTGGTTCTAGTAGCTCTACCAGTTTTCGCACAACAGATAACAAGTAATATCAAAGAACAAAGAACACATTATATATGGAGAGAGATTGAGAGAGAGAGAGAGAGAGAGAGAGAGAAATGGTTAGTTTCTGACTCTGGCCTGTGTCGAGTGCAATATACTAAAATATATCGATATATGTATTATAAGGACAGGGAAGCATTGCTCACGAAAAACAAATCATGTGCGTTGCTCTTCTCTTTGTTATTCTCTCTCTCTCTCTCTCTCTATCTTTGCTAACCGAAAAAGTTGCGTTGACCGGGCAAATGAGAAATACAAAAGTATATATAATAAATATAGTAAATACGGAGAGTATTTCATTGTGACCCTAAGTGGCTCCTGACAGCTTAACACAATGCACACAAAAAATAGGCACTTAAGAATACTTTTGTTTTGCGTTTAGACATTTTTCCTCATGTGGAAAAACCAATGCTGTACAGCTCAGGGAATTTCCACGTATTTTATACTGTAGTGTTTTGTACAGTATACAGTACACCGAGTTATCAACAAGCTTACAGTGTATTTGTATGTGTATTTGTATGTGTGATTTTAGTTAAACGATACAAACTACATACAGCTAGCTACAGTTGAGAAAGTAGGTAGGTACTAGGTAGCTAGCTAGCGATAGGACGTAGGATCGTCGTTGAGATTCGTGATGCTGTAGGGTTTCTTAAGAAAAATACATTCTACCCGGTTTTTTATATTAAGTATGATAATGAAAGTGTTAAGCGTAGGAAAGTATTTGTAGGAGTCGAATGTTTGAGAGTAGGGCTGTGTGTGCAATGTGTAAATGTCGGCCATTAGCACTACTAAAGAACTGTATGAAGTTGCTTATTGGGTAGGGTACCTATATATATGTTTTGATGTGACTCTATGGGAGTGGTATTAGTGGCAGTAACAGTAGCAATAAATAGTGTAGTAGTATTGGTAGTCGCTGTATAAAAGTAGTGCTTCCGCTTGAATACATAAGAAATAGTTAATCTTACAATCCGCAGATCTGACTATGCAGAAAACTAATTGAAAAAACTGAAACGAGACTATTGACAAAATGCACCGGTCGTTTATCATAATAAGGACGATAGTAACATCCCTTCTTTATGACAAAATCGATAGTTGGCCTACACATTGTCACTTGGCGCTTATTACATTTCTTCACATTCACTCCTTCTCGCTCTCTCCGACTACTTACTCCTTAATATTTCTCTTCAGGGAAAATCTCCACAATTGCTACTTGAGGAGGAGTAACTCTAATTTGAAATACTTTCCAAAAAATTACACCACAAATATTTAACTTGAAACAAAAAAGGGATTGGACAATGAACGATGTGAACTATTTCCGCAGCAATTTGTATCTGCAGAAACTTTCTGCTTAACTCAAACTGACACTGACTGAGATAAACCTTTAAACAACTCTAACTTTCACTTACTAAACTTTCTCATACATTCTTAACCATTTCGCACTCACTCTATCACTCACCCTTTCCCAATCCCCTTATCCTCCACAGTCTCTCTCTTTCTCGCTCTCTCTCTCTCTACCTATACGTAAAAATACAATTAAACTTTATTTCAACTAGACTGTAATTAAACAATGCGAAACACAATGCACTTCTCAACTCTATATATTTAGATATGGATCTAGCAAAACTAAAACACTTGGTAATACTTCCAGCCTACTTATAAACCGCCTCCGCATCTGTATCACTAATTTATACGCTGACAGCCAAGAATAGCACCTAAAACTGATAGCCATGGCCCTAGTAGAAGCTAGACTACTTACACTGTATACACTCATACAAATAGTAATGTTCCCCCAGAACTATTTTCATAATATTTCTCTCCAAGGATTAGACATCTTTTTACGACTTACATCTTTCTGCGATATTGTCTCTTACGCACACACTCTTGTACTAACATCCACTCTATTGTCTATAGGCACACACGCTCCATACATCTTTATACCTACATAAGTACTACAGTTCATACATTCAAGAGACATAAAAATTACTTACTAATACTAATACCAAAAGACAAGTCTATCCACTCTGCAGTTTCTACTTCTTTCCTATGTATACTTCACCTCTTTCCCATCAATGTATGTACTTACTTCCAGCACAATTCCACTAACACATGGAGGAATTGGATGGAAATGGAACTTATCTTGGCTTGCCCTTACCTATGCACATCTCATTAGCTCTACTCACTGAATGGCATTAAGTACGCGACGAGTGGTGAATCCAAATTGAGACAATCTGTCATCTCGAGTGGACATCTGCCACAACTATCCAACACAAAACAAATATTTTCTTTATATATCATCACAAACTACTCCTGGAGACTTTTATACTTGCATCAACTCTGTCAGGATACTTTTCTTTCCTTCTTTTTCTGCCAACTACTAGATACATACACGGCTAGTCAGTCTACAAGTGCTATTACCGAGTAGAGTACCTACCTTCAACCTACCCCACACACATACACACACTTATGTACAAGTCTTATACTTTAGCAGTACAACAGAAGACGGTCCTAGAAAGAGTGAGTGAGTGAGAGAGAGAGGAACTCAACTTCAGAAGAAGTCAGCTCGGTGAAGCGAAACCACCTTTTCCTTACGAAAAAATACAAAAACTCTAAATGTCCATGGGGAACTTTCAAACTAACTAGAAGATGGTTAGTTTTGATAGAAGTGAGTGAGAGAGAGAGAGAGGAACTGTGTACTCATGTAGCCAAGCCAAGTCAGCAGTGCCAATACCAACAAACACCACATTTTATCAGTCATTGACTCAGACTATGATGCATTTGCTACACTCCACATGTATGTATGATATGATAAAGCAGCTTTTGACATTCGCTGTGTAGAAACAGTTGGTTTTACCAATCACAGAGAGAATATATACCTACATGTCTGTATAATCAAAATCAAATCAAATTATCTGCAATAATATCATGACATTCGTCCACTAAACACACACAGTGGAATGAACAAGTCTCTACGCATAACCCGCTCCCACTACTTATACTTTAACATAACAGTCATCTCTATAACCTTCCCAGTAGCTAAATACTATATCTCTTATATAATGAAACAAAAAAATTGACAAGACATTCCAATAGAAGAAATCCTTAAGCGGCTTAAGCCTAGGATTTACTCGTCAGACACATTTTTTCATTCCCCTCAAATCCCCTCTTTGTCTACTTTCTATACTTTCCTTTTATTTCACTTGACCAGCTACGTAGGTACTACGTACACACACCAACCTTAGATAGATACATAGATATATTCTTCAGCAAAAGGCCAATGTTGCTGCACCACTCTTTTACTCAACATTTAAGTAGCTACAATACTACAGAGTACTACTTGTACACTGTTCTGTAGTGTAGCAAAAGTGGCAGTACGAGGCAAACAAGCGTCATGTGCGAATAGGCAATTTCATTGTACGAATAAAACTACAAAGGCAGGAGCAGGAGCTCTA
This sequence comes from Pogonognathellus longicornis, assembly GCA_034694085.1. NCBI lineage: Eukaryota > Metazoa > Arthropoda > Collembola > Entomobryomorpha > Tomoceridae > Pogonognathellus > Pogonognathellus longicornis. The sequence goes on from JAQFYB010000498.1 coordinate 15,615, forward strand.
CTATGTTCATCCGAGATATATAAACTCGTGTACATGCGTTCATACGGGTTATTATATTGCAGTTGAAAATTAATTTTAGTATAGTATAGGTATCTGGTATCTAGGAGGAGTAATACCTACTAGAACAAGTACAGGGTACTAAAAGGCAGTTGGAGTGGAGGAGACTACATAGAAAAGTAGTAGAAATGCTTTATAGGGAAAGTAAAAGACACAACTCAGTGTATTTTATTGCATGAGCGCATTACATTACTCGGGAAAGAAAGAGAGTGACACAACAGAGACAGAGAGAGTTATAAATAGAACGAATGCTCATATGATAGTTTGTGTGTATGAGAAAGAGAGAGTTGAATGGGCATGCATGTACATTGTAGAGTGTGCACTGTGTGCAAGAAGTCGTTGTATTTAGTAAGTTTTATAGTGTTCTTATTGTTGCTTGCTGGATGCTTAAATACGGATATGTGTATGTATGGAGAAAGTAATGACAATTGAAAAATGACAAATGGTATAATAAATAAAATGTAATATCAGTGTTTCTGGTGCTGGGATTAAAACTGGAGAATTTCTCGGTGCCGATTCACGGAGTGAAAAATAAGGAGGCGGTGTTACTGTGTGAGTTCAGCTTGGGATCCGACACTCTACAATCTTTGAAATGGTACAAAGATGGACATGAATTCTTTCGATACACTCCACAACCTTCGAACTATCTCACGTTCACCGTGAGCGGTGTCACCGTGGACGTAAGTCATTTTCCCTATTGTATGTATATTTCCTTTATGAAATTGCTTAATGTCTTGTAATTGGAATAAGCATTTCATGGCACGAGTTCATATTTCCTTGAAGAAATGACTTTAAGATTAGATCTACTTGTGCTGCTCCCGAATGCATAAATAATGTATAATGCAATGTATGTATGTATAGAAAAACATTTGAAGAATACAAAGTACTCACTAACTACTACCCCACGTAAAGCACTCATATCTTATACAAGATAGTAAATACATTTATGTATATCGAAGCTCTGTCTGTACATGTACAACATAACTACTACTTATGTACTATGTGTATACTGCTCCTTTTGATTTTATATGGTATGATTGTTAGAAGTAGTTAGCAAGCAGTCGTAGCCTTTCATAGGTATATTAGATTGTCGTCGTAAGTTGTGTGTATAGGTAGGATGTAATATACAGGACATTTAGAGAAAATATTACCCGAGTAGTAGTAGTGGAAGTTGAATTCGGGCGAGTAAAGATGTGATAGAAATAGAAGGCGAAGTAGTGGTGCTGGTGGAGCAGAGTGTGCAAAACGAAAGGAATGGTAGAAATGCCGATACGGGCAAAGAGAAAATATATCGCTCACAGTTAATACAGTAAAAATCCTCGTCAGATAAAGAAAAGGAAGGAAATTGTATTTCAGATGAGAGACAGACTGTCTGCACCCATTCACTTTTCATATCATTATGCCTATATTATATCTCCGTTGGATTTTTACAAATATATCATCGCACATTCAATACCCACTACATATCTTACAAACCCTCTGCTCTGCAACAAGATTTGATCCTAGTTTTCCCCTTTTCCGGTGACAGCAGTCACTTGCACCGTGACATCCTTTCAATTTTTTACATACAATTTTCTTTACAGTCCCTTCAATTTGAATCTCCTTTTACATACAGTCAAATCTACTTGCTCTCTCATTTTAACCACTGTTTTCTTCATCATAAGTTGCAATGACATCCACCAACCAACCAAACATACCTTCGTCCAAAATCAGGAAGTATAATAATATCTTTTATTCTCTGTAGTTCTAGTACAGAGTATTCTGTAAAGGCAGCTCCGTTTTTTCAGTTAATAAAGCTCCTCACGTTACTCACACAGCATAATACGATTTAGTTGTAATGTGGCGTAGTAAAGTATAAGTAGGTATACATGTATTTCTATTCAATGCACTCGGCACTCACCTAGGTAGCTACGTGTGTGGTACACTACAGAGTATTAAAGTAGTATTTAAATTTGACTGCAAAGTAATCCTAGCGTTGTGAGGTAATGGTATAAGCATAATATGATAATGGATCCGCATACTCTGCAGTTTATTAATGTTTTAGTGGCTACGAATACTTAGCCACTTAATGTAGCAAAGAACATTTAGCTATAGGTACTACTCATTGTTCTATTCTGGTTGGATGTAATTTGTAATAATTTTTGGTCAAATGTAGCTGAAGAATTCAAATATGAACAAAGTAGAGTTGAAGAACATAAGTCTAAACAGTGGGGGCACTTACAAATGTGAAGTCTCTGCTGACCGTCCCTATTTTCAAACTCTTTCTCAACAAGGAGACATGATTGTTATTGGTAAGTCAACCAAAGTTCTCTAATAGTATTTAAACACAGTTCATTTAAGCTGTGCATTTTGGAAAAGGCTTTTAATATTATGTATGTAGTTCCCGAACATTGTTTTACGTTCTTCTTTGCGACATTATTTATTACCGTGTAAAAAAGCTTGTCAAATCAGAGCCAAGTGCATCATGAAGTTAACTTTCTAATGGATAGTGTTTAGTAGCTTGTGCATGCTTTCAGATTTCCTAATATTTAAAGTGCTACTCGCTATTTAGAAGTTGAATGCTTCTGTAAACAGTGTACAAACACGGCAAAATAAAAGATACACTATTCACTAGTGAGTTTGCGGTGTGTGATGCGATAATCCAATTTTCCACACATTAACTCACATAATCCGCATGATTCTTGACAGTACCATTAATAATGCATGCATTTCCCCCTTCAGTCTGTGTTCCTGCGAAATATTTTTCCATAAACCTGATAAGCAGATATTTATGAACTCATGATGAACTAAAATACACACCATAATGTTGAATTATTAGCTCCACCAAAGGAAGATCCGAAAATAACTGGCGTGCGTTCAATGATGAGTGTGGGCGACACTCTCGTCTCAAATTGCACATGCTACCAAACCAAACCTGCCGCTTCACTCATGTTTTACATCAATGATGAAAAGGTACATTTTTCTTTCCCCCATCTATAATCTTGAACCCTAGTAATAGCACACTTTAACATGTGCAACACTTTATTGTTACGATGTACATTTAAACTTTGACATATTCCTTGAAACAGCTGAGTATTTGCTGATTCTTCATGAATTGACTAGGAATTTCTCTGTCAAATAAATTTGGGCTGTGATTACATGTAAAGACGTAATGTGAATTCGGTGTAGGTAGAGTGTGTAGTGTGTACTACACTAATATAGTGCATAAATCAATGTTTAGAAGACAGTTTGTTAATATAGGTTGGACTAGTATACACACTTAAAAGAGAGAGACAGCTAAAGCTGATAGCAATAGCCATAAAGTGATTATTGAGGCGAAAATCAGTTTATCTATCGTATAGCTTATACCTAATAGAATTACAGTTCATGAGTTAAGGTATTTCAGTAGGATGATACCTTACAATAAATACACGGACTAGGATTTCTGCACGGCATGATTATTTATTACCATCGCTGTAGATCATGGGGTCATGCGACTAGTATGTACTACACTTTGTGATCTGTTGTTTATATTTTATATACGATGTTTATTAGTATATCCAGACTTTTACTTACTTTGGGATGTCCAGATGATTTATTTATTTTGGGCACATAGTCTCGCAGCTACATAGTAGGTACTCACATTCACATGCATCGGAATGAAGAACGATTTTATAGTTGAGAATCATTTAAGTTTTTGAAAGTAGTGTAGCCAAAGTGTGAGACAGGCGGCCGGATGTGATCCGATAAATAGAAAAGTTTACACACAGCTTTCCGAACGATTTGAAGTTTAATAGAAAGTTCAGGAGATTGCGGATTCTTTTTTGAAAATCAATTTTGAAGTCGCTAACCCATCGGAGAAAGCAATCGGGAAAGCCCATACTACAACATATAGGTCACACATGTACGAGTAATGCAACAAAGACTAACAATATGTAAGAGGGTAAGTGTAAGTAAGAGTGTAAGAGTGTGCATGTAAAATCCCCTCGTCGCAGTTTAATTTGTAGGCTCATTCGGGATCAGACATTGAGCCATTTCACTTTCGCTACAAATCGCTATACTTCAAGCTAAACAACCCATACACACTCCTCCTTCACAAGAGTTATATTCTATAGGAGACTCATAGTCACATTTGTGTCTGCCGATAATTTGATTCCGTGTCGCACAGCACCTGATAACAAATTGTTTTCTTTATTGGCTTCTCCTCCATTCACAATTCACATCACTCCTTGTAAACACAGTGAAATATATACGAAAATCTTTTTTACTTTACTTAGATACAAATTATTTACAACACAACGACAAACAACGAACTTTTCCTTCTTTAAAACTTCTCATGTATTGCTAGTAATACAAAGCAGCGATGTAAGTACCGGCACACAACACCAAAAAACACCATGCGAATTTTTAGGGGGGGAATTTCCAACTAACGGAAGCAGGGTGTAATAAAATAGAGTCTTTGGGGATTTGGGACTCAAATGGTTATTCTACCCCAAAGGGAACTATTGCATTGTATAAATGGGCTTACATTCGCTTTAACTGTATACCTTCATCTCTCTCTAACGAAACACATAAACATACAAAAAGGTTACTTGCAACAAGACAGAACTAAAATTGTCAAATATAAATCATTCGAATATTTTATGATAGAACTGCTTAAGCAAAACTAAAAGTCGCAATAAAACGACACACACAGCAAAAAGGCCAAAGTAGGTTTTGCTTTTGTAGGACAAGTGTTTAAATTAATAGGAAATGGGGGATAAAGTACGTATCTTTATGCAGTAGGCAGTCTAAGTCTTTTAGTCTAAAGGGATTACTATTCGAGTTCCAAGACATTGACAATTACATTACTGGAAGAGTTAATTAATATTAGAGCGGATGCGTTAATTACTAATCCTGTTGTAGCATGTGTTAATAACGTTTTGTTTCCATGTCTCAATCACAACAGCCAGACGACCACCTGATAGAGTATTCTCCGACGACAGACCCAGATGGATTGGAAACTGCAGTTTTAGGGCTAAATATCCAAATAGAGCCAAGACACTTCAAGAAGGAAAAGCTCGAGCTGAAGTGTACAGCTACCATTGGAAATGGCTATTGGGTGACTACAAAGAAAATCGCTGAAACCAAAATCAATGCTCAACCAACCGGACACAATCACAAACAACTGGCCTCAGGTAAAAAGATTTGATTAATATCGTCTGTGAGTATTTATTGCATTGCTTATTTACACAAAAGCACCATACATTATTCTCACACTTGACTGTTATATACGACATGATGTAGGTATTACATAATAACGGAGTCAATTTAACTGTATATAGTGCATTATTAGCAGCTCTTTGAAATTATAATGTGCATTTGAACTGCTCATACATTATACAATATAGAGGTTTTATGATAGAAAGACTTTTGAGTTACGACTGTGAGATATTTAGGGAAGATGAATAGCTTGGGATGTTCTTGGGATGTGTGTATAGCGTATATATACGTTATAAGCACACAGGCAACTACCGACAAAACATCTCACACGAAAGCCGAAAACAATGCTAAGGGAAAAAATCCCCATAATACATTCTAAAAAAGGTTATACATAAGAAAACCCCAAAATAAGAACGTAGTGATTCTATTCAATCCAACATGGTATCTCTGCCAATTCCGCTTCCCTGCCAAGCTCTGTAATAACAGCCAATATATTTATGATATAGACGCAATAAACCTACTTTTCATTCTATACACAGCTCTCATGCTTTTCTGGCACGTTTTGCATCTCACTATCATACTATAAACTATTCCTCTTACGCGTCCCACTACCACCACCACCGTACCACCACCATACTTCTTCTCCTGCATGCAACATACAACACCCAACATGCAAAGCAAAGGCCATATAGCAAAGTGGTGGCTTGGCTGTGTGTTGGAAGCGAGAGAAACCATCTCTTTAAAATAAAGTAGCTATACGACTATTTTTAAAAATGTTGTACTGAACACAAAAAATGAATTTTTCACATCTTTCTACATAGCCACAATATGCATAAGTACGTAGAGTAGCTACCTATATTTATGCATGGACATTTCTACTATCCCCTTTTGCTCCATTCTGTATTTTGCATGGAGTCTTCTATGATCTGCATGTGTAAGTATAATAATATGTAGAATTGCATCACGTTTACAATATAGAACATAAATGCGTGAGGGACGAAATGGGATCAAGTTTTCTCCCTCTCTCTCACTCACACAACTATAAACTCACACACGTTCATGCCATACACAAAGAGAGTGTCTGTAAGAAAGAGAGAGACGAACACAGAACAACAATGCTCTTCTTCCCTTTTACACGATTGCCCCTAGTATTATTATTTGCTGTGTAGAAGCAACATCTATCCTTTTAGTTTCTCTCTCATGAATCCTTGATAGAATGTACAACAACATAACATAATACTATGGCACCTCCACAGAATATATACAGTGCCTACATCAGTAGGTAGCCTGCACAGTGTACCTAGTAGAACCAAAAGTATTTCTGAGAAAATCCAACTGATATGAAGTGAATGAGGAATTTCGCAACAGAAATGAAATTAATAAATATTAAGACATTAGCCAGACAGACTAGCATAAAGTAAGTAGAACTATTCTATCTCGACGCAGTAGTTTGTATTATTGTGTGAGAGATACAGATACTGAAAGGACTACATTGCTTACAGCTGTACTTTCTGCTAAATACTTTGCTATTTGAGATATATCACGTAGTACTATGTCACAGATAGAGAAAATCATAAATCTTGCATTCAAGCAAGGGGAAAATTACAGCATTTACTTTAGGCTACGCTTAGGAATGATGGCAGACAGGGTATTTTGTGCCGCAAAACCTAACCAGAACATCTTCCTTCCATGTGCAGCTTTTAATGTGGAACATACGAATATAGTTGTATTACATTAAGTAAGAGATGAACAAGGTCACCGTCTTAATATTTTCCTACAAGCTGGTTTTCTTGAAGCATGAATGTGACATGAAATTATTTATATGTAGAGATAAATCCAGAATTACGTAGAATATAATACTTGCATCAACTCACTCTCTCGCTCTCTCTCTCTCTGAGAATGCCCACAGGCATTCTACAGTAGTTAATGTACCGTAGCAAGTTGTTGATTTCGTATTTTGCTAAAGTCAATTTTCTTATTGTAATTATTTTAGGTGGAGCAGGCAGAAAGTCCGAATATTATGTTTCTACAGCAAGTCTTACAATCTTCATGATATTCATCTACAACTACGACAAGTACAATTAAGACTGCTCCACGCGTAAACAATTATTTATAAGTACATAACAGCTTTTTGTGATGAAACATTATTAAAGTAATGACAGTGCTAAGCTAATGCTACAGATAAAATGACGTGTACAAGGTGTACAATGCTACAAGGCTACCTACCAACCTCCTACCTACTATCGACCATGTAGTACATGCATACACCTCTACTAAAAATACAAACAATTGAAAACAAAAAAGCAGCAGTGCATCGTAAGAAATAATAACGCAACATCTGGGAAATGGTTCTTTCGTTGTTTTCGACTATCTGTGTCTATGTGCATTTTGCCCACATAATAATGATGACATTCAAACTACCTAGTACATAGCTACTGACTGTATTATACTACGACTGTATACTTACTAAGTATAAACCTAACTTGTAAATGTGAATCGTGAGTTTTGTGCTTGTTTAAGTGTGAATTATCGTGGTGGTGGAAAGAGGGAGAAAACAATCAAGCCGTATCACGTCGTGACAATTACTGCATGCTTATGTCAACACATAATTTGTAATAATATGTCAAATCTAGTGAAAGAAGAAAATGAATAATTTAATGAAAAAGAAACAAAACGCATGCATGCAGAGAAGAAAATTGAAATGAAGTCAAGTCAGTCAAATTATCGTCCAAGAGGACCTTAAAAATGTGATGCTACATTCCTGTATTCCTGTTAACCCCTTTATAATCAAAGACTAGTCAACTCAACACAATATCTATCAGTATTACACCAACATCAACAAACAACCGAGACTTATGTACGCGACTACTACTAAACTACTCCTATGTATACTTCCAACTATCCACCTTCCAATTTGCACCCGAATTCGACAAAACTGTGTTTCAACCTAACTCACTGAAAGGCTATTGAAAATATGTTCCATGTCAAAGAGTAAAGAAAGAGAGGTATGTAATGTATGTACCTACTAAGTACACTGTGCAGAATACAATGGAATTTATTGGCAAGCTGTGTACGCTACTACTACTATACATATATACTACTTATTTAAAGCAGGTAAAAAAATGAACAATTGCGTATTACAATTCTACAATACAAATTACTAGTGTTATAGATCACCGAGCTTGGTCCGGAAATGATTGAAACAGCAACGCAGTGCTGTAAACTGAAGTACTATTTACAAACGTAAGTACATTACATATGAACGACACATACACATAAACATACACCAAGGTCAAAAGACGAGTGAACTTTATGTACACAGTTCATACTGTATGGTGCATTAAATATTACTTTCTCAAAATTTACCTTATACACACACATACGCGTACATACTAGAAATATACTAACTGTTACTATACAAGCAGTTACTTAAACTCGGTAGATTCTACGCATAAAAAAATACTCTGGAATAATTCTCACACTACTAATAACAAGGCGTCTGTGTTAGTGAGTGTGAGAGTTTAGACGTGCTACACGTTGCACGACATCGTGTCGCTCACGCATTATGATAGCCGATTCATCATTTGTTTGTCACTTTCATACTATTATTACTTTATAAGTTTTAACGCACGCTTTACTACTAATATCAACTAAAATTACAATCCAGGCAAGTCATGCGGTCCGACAAATTATATTATATATTATGAATGTGTGAACTTACATATACATACAGTATAGGATTCTTACACACTAAAACTATACACTGTAGTCAATTACAACGTTAGAGATCGCTACGTAAGATTCTAGTTGATGTTCACGAGTGACGAGTACATGAATACATATATTATATTTATTTATAGACCTATGTAACTCTACATGATTATTAAACCCCCTCGTATCTCAGAATCCAATCATCTCATTCGTTTTTCGAAAGTTTCAATTACGATTATTATAGCCAAGCCACCACCTTCTCTGCAATAATGGAAGTAAAGATATATAGACCGCGTCATTGAGAACAACAAAGATTTACGTCATTTCTTCGTAGGTGTACTCTTTCATTCCTGTACATAGTAATTGAGTGCAATTTAACATTTAACGTTTGTGAATTCAACGGAAAGGATATGGCATGCAAATCAAATTGTTAATTAATACTATATTGTACTAGTGTATTATGGTACATAGCTACTAGCTAAGTCATGATATAAATATATACATTCTATAGATGTTGACATAAATGGAACACCCACGAACGACTCGTAAATAATAGTTAACATTACACTCCAATAAATCTTCCTTGCGTATAAAATCCTTATAAGATATTTATAAATTCCATATTATTACGATGATGTATGTTGATGCGTTAGCGAAACCTAACAATTACAACCACCATGCAATGCATTGCATAACATAGGATATTTGTGAGAACATTGATATGTAATAAAGTAATTTAAAGTCTGTAGGCAGATTAGAACTTATTGTGTACACAGCATTCATATTTACATGTGTGAATCCTATACCTTGATATTCATAATGTTTACTAACACAAACAGATTTACAGAATAATACATTATACACATAGTAGAATACGTACCTTTTGTGTTAAAAATATTACCAATAGCAATGTTTGTGTTAATAATAATAACTACATACATACATAGAGTAGATTTGACTGTGTGATTAATGATTAATCTTAATAAAAAAATAAACTTGCGAATAAAAAAAGTTTTCCATAAGCAAATACAGTTCTTCATTTTAACCTGACTTTTAATACAATTAACTAATTCATTCTTTCAATCATTTTACTGCAAAAGTTGTCGTAGCTAAAAGTAGTGGTAGATTTGGAATAGAATTGACGTATCTATAGATAGCAAATAAGTTGACCCCTGGCTGGTGGAAGTCAAGTTCTTTAAACTGTTCAACGTTCAACTGCTAAGGTTGTATTGTATCGTGGAAAACAATTAGTTTTAGTGTAGTAGTATAGCTTAGATCAGGATAATGCTTTATAGCTTTTTGACGCACGCTTGGTTGTTTTACAGTAGAATGGTTGACGACCCCACAACACAACTACCAATTAACATTATAGTGCAGTTGTGAGAATATAAAACAAGGAAAGTCATGTAGTATGGGTGAATTGGTTGAAACAGAGGAGGAAATGCAGTATAATAGCGTCTCTGCTAGTAGTAGTAGCAGTGTAGTTGATAAAAAGTCGTGTTCCACCCTTGGCTGCCGAAAACCTTTGATTTCCCTTTGAACTATCAACTGTTTGATGTCCAAAAAGTGTGAAAACATTCCTCAACACCAGCTCTGTACACAAGGTATATGTATTGATATAACTTCCTTTCTCTTTTATCATTTGATCTTGAGTGCGAACCAAACGGAACAATTCGTCTTCGTTCTAATCGGCAATCAACAATATTCAAATGGAAAACAATTAATTCTCTCTTTCTTTCATGAAAGTCAGAAAAGTGGTATGTGGCCCGGTTGATTGGTGCCACACTCTGCCACATACTGTTATCAATGTAAACTACACTTGTAACATTTTAGTTTTAGTTCTTTCAACTCGTGAAACACCACGGATGAATACGTTAAATTGCCTTTTATACAAAATAAATTGTAATTGATATACCTATAGGTAGTCATACTGGAGACTACTACCTTTTTACAGAGTACCTGTACCTACTCGTACTACACATTATTTAATTCTACATACCTACCTATTACAAACAAACGATACTTTCCACTACTATATATGCACCATATAATATACCTGTCTTGTAGTGGTTTCACTTTATTTCGAATTGAAATTCCTATCAGGTAATGATATTGCTTATTAATAGTTGCAATAATACCTATGTACTATAAATGGTACTACCACTACCTACTTGTTATTAAAGCTTTTGAGAGTATTTTTGTATTGACTTGCTGCAAACAGTGGATGAAATGTAGCTAGCTACTCGATCGTAGGAAATAGAAATTATTTGGTCCTTTATTTCTCACATTCCCATACACGTGTTCAGTTCATGTAAATACAGACACTTGCACACAGCATATTGAGTGTAGTCAATAGTGTAGTATTAAGTTATAGTTTGGTTCTCGCATAACACACATACACAATTGTATTTACTATACAAAGCTGCATGCATTGACGAAGAGAGTCGGAGTGAGTGACTGATGTGATGTGTGTGAGGTAAAGCAAAGTAATTTTGTATTGTGTGTATCGTTTTGTCGGGTATGGTGTTCGGGCTGGTAATGCAATGTAATGTAATGAAAGGTGTCAGCTGTAAGTCGAAGCAGTCACGCGTAATTTGCACAGATTGCACTCCTGGAATGTTTCGCAATAATATACAATACACTTGTTAAGGTATATTGCTTCTCGTAGTACTTACTCCTCCGCGTTGAAGACGAAATGGATCTATCCAGAAAGAGTGGCATGGTAGTAGAAGTAGTGGAGGATGGCTACAAAAGAAATGAAGCTAATATTAGTATACTCGATAAACATCCCAAGAATGCAGATACTAGTGCTGTAAAGCTTTCCGCACTAGATACGCCGACACACAGTCTCTCTGCCGGTAGTTGTAACGTGTGATACAAGCCAGACCAAGCAGGATAAAGGAGAAAACCAGACTTTTACTCGGAAAATAACTAGTTGTATGTAGTAGGAGATACTACATAGGTACGTGTGTGTGTAATGCCTACATGTATTCACTTCTTGAACTGAACACCGTACATATTCGTAACTACATAAAATACTACTCACACTTTTACAGGATATATGTACACTGGGCTATATGCACGGGCAAAGTGGATTCGTTGGTGAACCATCTACTTACTACAGCGACTACTACATAGACACACACAAGAGTCACACATTATACTTATATGTGTAATATTGATGCTGGCGAGATCTGCTTGTACACACGTAGTATGTATGTACATAGGCAGAAAACGGAATGGAATGACTTTCACACTTTTCCTTGTCTCATCTCATCTATTGCAGGGATACTTCAAAGATCGTTACTTGATTTTATTCTGTCTTTCAACTCCAAACCCGTGATTTCCAGTTGCACTTCCACAAACTACTACAACTGCTTCTCCACACAATCGCAGTTAATTGGCCAAACTTGGTTTTGTGTTCAGTAATGTGAACTAAAATATGAACTAGTGAGATTTAATTGAAAGTATACACACATTTCATGATTCATTGCTGAATTTAACATGAAGTGAGAGTCTCCGTCAGTTATGCATGTGAAATTCCTCCGTTTTGGGATACACCGTTAATATTTTTAAGTAAGTAGGTTATCTTGATCCTTCGGCAGGACAATATGCCTCGTGCTACCACTCTAAATTCATGTCAATGCTCGCTTTTCCAATTGCTGCTGTGGTCTGCCCGCGTGTTTAAAATAAAAATTAGACTAGAATTGACGTGACATTTCCAAAATCAACAGAGAGCCACGTTAGCTATAAAACAAAATCAATAAACACTAAAAAACCGACAAAATCTAATAGAATCAATAAAACTGCATTAGGTATATCTGTAATCCCACCGGACAGGTCAGAAAAGACACACCATTATATCCACACAAAAGAATGTCTCTTTAAAGAACTCGTGTCGTGTGATAGATATACACTCAAGATAGCTTTCCTTCAACTCTGATATAAGATATATGCAAGATGCTTTCCCAATACGCCTCGTACATATCACTATCAGTAAAGTGAGTAAAATAAACCTCTGGGTAGCTTAGAGTAGCAAAGAACAGAGAATAAACTGGCGGCATGACACACACTACGTAGAGCTAAGCTCTGTATAACACTAGACATCAGATTGAGTGTGTACAGATACGTCGTACCTATCTATGTAACATAATATAATACTAACATATAGAATCCACAGCTAACTTGTATACTTAAACTCGTTTTTCTGGCAGATATCTATACTCGTGTAGCCCCCAGGGCTATGGTAGCGAGAAAGAAAAGTACAGGAGAAAATCAAGTGAAAAGCAAGTCACCCTCGAATGACATACAGGGTTTTATAAAATTCTTCTCCGCATACTTTTGGTTCTACTCAAACTTTAAGCTCCATGTCTCATCTCATGTTATTGTCATCCATTATAAAGCTATAGACTATAAAGCACTCCGGGAGAAATGATGGTGTGTGAAAGTACGGTAAAGTGTTTGTGATGACAACTGTGTGTGGTAGAGCAGTGCACAAACAATATATAATTAAGTGTAACAGTTTTAGCCAAAACGACCATAAGAAAAAAGAAAGAAAGTAGAAAGTGACCATCGCCAAAGCCAAAGTCATTGAACGATAAAGCATTTGAAGATGAAATCGTCCAAGTATTTAGACCAAGTACCTCCACCGAAAATAGAAAGGGTGAAGCTGGATTCGAACCGAGAGAAAACATATTTGTCTCACAACTACCAGACTATTGAATATAAGCGATGCATGAATGTCATAGTAGTCGCAGTGCCTATAGAAGCAGTAAAAGTGTATGTGTTACGTTACAGCAAAATGAAGAAAGACACAGGCTGAGTGTATACACTGGTTGTTTGCACTGGCAGTGGTAGAGAAGCGGTAGTTTGCAAAGTAAAAGGTGGATATCTCTATGTACTACGTACATACAACACAGAGCGGAAAAGAAAGTATCCCTATTGCAAATGTGCTAATTGGTATTCATATCAGGACCAAGCCCTGTCGCTACGTCCGTCACATACGACAAACAGCAAATCTTATAGCTGCTACTCCGAAAGAGAACGTACGTACGTAACATAACGTAACATACAAAAGGCCGTCACAGAGGAGACTCCATTCGTCCACGAACTCCCGCGACCGACTACCATTGCATTGCTCCCACCACCACTCTCCCAGTCCCAGTATGTAATGCACAATAGTCAAGTAAGGAGCACAGGAGCTACTCAGCCCATATAAATATAATCATAGAGAATAGACGAGAGGGCAACCAATAATAGTCTCAAGTATATGTAACTCTGTTCTGTGAAAAAGAGCATAGCACAAAAGGCTATTGATAAAGTATTGTCTATAGATATGTTTGTGAAAGGGAAGGATAGCCTAAGGGAGTCGAGAAAATAGAAAAAAGTTACCGCACAATAAAATCATCTTCCCTACCTATAACTTTTACTGAATATATATTTCATGCCACACTACTAGTTACACAACTATTGCCTATCCAATGCATAACCAGCCTCTAATATATTTATTATAGGAGTATGCCACAGTTCTCTTTCTTCCTTTTACCCCCAAACCCAGTAGCTAACCTATCGAGTGGATAATAAAGTATTATATTTATTATAGCTATGTTTGGTGCTAGTGTTACTGTTATGGAGAGAACTATTGTAAATAGCAGTCGTGGAGGAGAGGTATGCGGTTTGGATATGGGATTGGCACTCCAATCGTGTCGCATCTTTCTTTCTTTCCTGTGTAGAGTCAGAGTGTAGAGGAATTTTTTGGAGGGAGACCCACCAGGACCACCATGTACTCCTAGGACACGTTAAGTTATACTGTAGTGCTTGTGTAAGGTAGAAAGAACTGTCAGAGTGAAAGCATTTATTTTTCAATAGAAATTGACAAATACTTTTTTAAATCAAGAATAAAACGTGGAACACTTAAAACTAGTGTGATCCTAATCCCAGTTTAATTCAATAGTGTTGCTTCAGTGTGGCAAAGCGTCTAAAAGCATTAGGGCTTAGGACGCACCTATAATGGAATGCTGCATTGTGTACATGGGAGCAGGATGAAAGGAGACGAAAACTCCTCATACATTTTCCAATCCCACAACAATAAAAAGCATATAAATACAAAAGACTGAGAGTTGTAGTTTTTGGGAGTGTGTAGTGTTAGTGTAGTGTAGCGGTGAGGAAAGTACATACGTCTGTGTGTGTACTACAACCGAAATATTTAAAAGTCAAAAGGCAGACGTAGGGATTTGAGAGTGTAGGCTTTGCATTTAAATTCCCCGTTTATGTTCATGTCTGTCAAAAGTAGCCCTCCATGGAATTCTTCAAAAACAACAAAAATGCTACTAAGGCTTACAGACATTCAAGAAATTATACATTAGACTCACACGGATTTAGCCCTTGACAACTTTCCTGACACACTTAAAACATTTGGAAATCTTTGCTGTTTAAATAGATTTATCTCTTTAGCTTCTGTCTCCATTTGGCAGTTGACAGCAGAGCTGAATGGCTGCTTTTTTAGTTTTTTAACCCAAATCGATATGTCAGACACAATTGAGTGTTTTAACATGTCGCTTTTAGATAAAGACAACTAAACTGGACTTTGTCAATGCACAAGAAAGACTGTTGAAATAAAGGAAGGGTAAATGGAATAAAAATATCTTTACATTTTCTCTGTCCTTTTCCGCATTACAGCATTAAGCTTATTTATGTAGCAATGCATTGTGTTCCGTGTATTGTATCTTTTGTAGCAGTCTGTGCCACTGTGTGTGTGTTGTTGTAAGCAATAGGAAATAAACAAGAAATAATACATAACAGTAATATTGTAGTGTGTAACACTATCAGTGTTCTACACACAATATAAGCTAAACTATGAATTGTAGCTGCATATAATACACAGCTCTCCGACTACAATGCTAGTTTGCTAGTACACTATGAAATATGTATTCCTTTATTACGGAGAAGTAAATCCCACAAAACCCCAGTCTCCTTATTAAAATCATAAATAAACCACACAGGGCTACGCTACGCTAACTAACACAATAGCAGCACACCCTTCCACATTATCATCTACATTACTGGATTCCCTATCCGAAAGACGAACTCAGGGTTTCCGTAGCTTTACCTGCATTAGCACATAAATCTTGTAATATTAACTGAAATACATCTAAATATCATTCATTTCATATCTTGTCATATGTTATGATTTCTATTTCCAGACACACATGTATAGGCATAGAGCAAGAAGAATAATATCTAAATGGAGGATGAATATGCTTGTGCAGATGAAGCTCAGGAGATACGGCAGCAGGCAACGTGTCTGCCTAAATCTCATTGAGTGAAATGTAGTCGTTCTGTCGTAAATAGTACACACACACATAAGGCACGAAACGAACTGAGCATTTGAACATTTGAACAGGCAGACTCCTCGACTCGGCTGTTGTGTTGTGATGCACAACCTGGAATGTTATTGAGCTGTGACTATTTAAGATGGAAAAAACGCTACAATTTCGGAAGAGACTGGAAAAAGGAGTTGCTCAAAACATATTCTGCTTAAATGGACAAGGACTGTGTGTTCTGTGTAAGTTGCCTATGCATAACTTCTCATACTGAGTCAAAGTCTCAACAGGGAATAGTTAAATATTCCAAGTCTCTACACAAAAAGGAAACTCCACTTTACACTTCCGTATATATTCATAACAATATTGCAAAAGCTACGCAAAGGCGCAACATAACGAAACGCAGTTCTGGATATACGAACATATAATAGTATTACGAAGTATGGAAGTACTGGTGGAAGAGTACAGAGAGAGAGTGTACGTACTTTACTTGTACTGCAGTCAGGTTTGTCTGTATACATACAGCTCACAGAAAATCGTTTCACACTGCACATATAAATTTAGTATCTCTAGCTGTAAAAGCTTATACACTACTTACTACACTACAGCCTTATTCAGATGAAATGCTAAACAGTCTCCATGAATAAACAAACAGTTTCGTCTTACTGCTGCGGTCTCCCGTTTTGCATTTAATTATTTTAGTGAATTTTCATTTTTAAGACTTTTTTCATTTTCATTTTTATATCTTGTGATATCACTTTACCTCTCTAGACTTATCGTCGGCTGCTGAGCTATGGAGCTTCGTTAAATGTGACAAGATAAAGTTAAATGTTAAGATATAGTTAGCGGAACAAATGGCTTTCGTAGTACTTGTAGTAAAACTGTTGCAATCGATTCATTCATGATTGTAAACAAAAAATATTACAATCTCCACAGACACACAAGTTTTTAGATATGTCGTGGCGGTGGTAGTTCGCAGTAATGTTTCGGCTAAAGAAATACGTGGCAGTAGAAAATTTAAGAAAAAAGCGAAAACCCGACCCCACAATGAAAGCAAAGATGAAAGCCAAAGTAAAACAGAGTGTATAGACAATCCTCACAGGAAAACCGAAAAGGCAAAGAAAAGAGTACCGAAACAGGAAGGAAAGCTATCAGGAGAAACGAAACCAGCTCGCACAGCTTCTTTCACTCTTTTCCGGTGATGATGACTAGTCTCTCTATACAAACAGGAGCGTCGTGTGCTACCGAGAGAAAAAGTTACATCAGGGCACCTTCATATACACCACACTACCACCACGACGACTGTCTGGGTATTTCCCCTCTTACCTAAAGTACATACATTTCAGTGTGCATATGTATTCATGCAAGCTGCATTATACACTTCCAGTTTAGTTTAACTCAGTGTAAGTATGTAATGGTTACACGGAGAGAAATGGCAACCAAACCTCCTCTACTACAAACTATTCCGAAATAACTTCAAATTCTACAAATTTCTCATTTTCTTAATACGTATATCTTTCCTTCGCTCTCTCTTGTGTTCCAGGCTGTAGCTCTGCTATACTTAACGAAAAGTAACCAGGAACAGAGTTTATTTCCCAAGGAAAGTTAAGTGAACGCTGCAAAAAGACTTTCACATACCTTTCTACTTTTACTCATTTTTCATTACTTTAACAAAATTCGGAGACTATACGGTCGTCTGCGCTCTACATTTTAATTTACCGTCATAATACACAAGTATAGGTAGGTACTTACCGTATTTCTACTTTATGTTTCTTTTTTACAACTTTTTTAAATACAATCTGTATACAGAGAGAAAGAGACAGAGAGAGAGAGAAAGTCTAAAGAGCCGATGATACATTTAGTACAATGTCACGTGTTGTAAGACATCTTATTTGTATCTTTATTAAGCTATTTAATATTTAGCATGATGCAGCATGCACATAACATGGCACATGTATGCAGAGAGATAACAGATGAATATCTTTAGCTACAAATGTTCAGAGTCGTTCCCTGTAATTCTGTCGCACATAAATGTAAATGATCTTTGGAAAAATCAACTCGAAAATAAAATGATAATCAAAAGTGACAACAGGAAATAATTCCCTCCCCCTAAACATAATCTTGTAAGATAAAAAACAGCGTGCATGGAGATAGGACATCTGTAGCGTAGGAATGGGGCAAAAATTTGAATTCTTGATGTAGGAAATGTTCATATGCAGGAGGCATCTCCGTCCTTTCATTACGATTATCGCTGCACTGGGATACATCTACATAACACAAACACACGGACTACAGTCATGTATGCGCTATAAACGAAAAGCATGTAAATGCAGAATGGAACATTTACCATTTGCTATAGGAGGCATAAAGTTGAGCTCTCTCGGGAAATCCCTCTCAACAGTCAAATCAAAACAACGGCTCTAGAAAACTTTACAAAATTTGCTATTGCATTGTTACGAAAATTCACAAGAATTTCCAGCTGACTCCAGTAATAAAGTTTGCAAATTTAAAATGAATGTCTTTTTTGAATGAATTTTTTTCATTTTGTGTCACGATTACCTTTTCTCCTCAATTCTGCATAGGTAGGTAGTTTACCTTTCTCGTTTAGTATAAAAACACACACGCATAACCAAAATACAAACTCAACCTACAACTACAACCTACTTTCTGTGCACCTGTGATGTGATGAAGTCCCAACAATTCCTTCTGATTTGACCTTTCCATTTTATGTTACGCTTCCCTCTTTGCCTTGTCTTCGGAAATTGAAAAGGAGAAAATCGTGCACAATACAATAAAGGAAGGCTCAAAAAACTTGTCTTCCCCATAAAAATAAACTACACCAAAAGGAGCAACAGCACACACCACCCCTAATATTATTGGCAAATGAAGTTCTGTCATGAAAAACCAACATAGTTAAATTTACAGTAGTCAAACATCATTATTCATCATAAAACGTAAGAAATAATGGCAAAAGCGCTGCATTACATTAGCAACCATCTACACACTACCACTACATACCACTATATATAACACTACACACTTCCATGTCCTACACTCACTTAATGTAATAGGTATATGCTCATGCATCTCAGTAAACTTTGTAAAGTCGCATGGAACCTATCCAGGCAAAGTGAGGAGAGTGTTTGAATATAAAGAAAAGGCTGCCAACATTCCATCCACATGCAAACTTAAATAATAAAGAAGCAAAGATGCAACCACACAACTCCCCTCAAATGCTAACCACGAGCATATTAACACCATATTACATCCCACCACAAATTACTCCATCAGTTCACTTCTCACTCAGCCATAACATAACAACCTATAGATTACCACTACACCATGTTACACATTAGCCAAACATACGCTACATTTCCTGTTTTGCCCTAAGTAATGAAAGAATACTCTAGCACTTAGTTTCATACTACACCAATTTTTAAAGACGCCTTGTTCTAATTGAAATTACCAAGAGTTTTAATTAAAGCTTTGAACCCTTATTACTATAACTGGAGCTGAGGAGCAAAATCCGTCTCTAGGCAAAGTTTAAACTATAATCAAGTGTAAGTAAGTAAGAAAGTATAAGATATTGATCCAAACCAGACCACCACGGATAAATTCTTAATCTACTCTACTACAAACTCACCTCCAACTATACTCCTAGCCCAAAACTCCTTCTACTTAGTACTTACTAGCACACACATACAGATACACACACTTTCTGCACTCTATGGCTCTAGGAGCTCTGTCGAATGCTCGCATTACACGGGATATAACATTACTTCCTCTTCTCCCTGGCTAATGCAATGCTACTAAGGACTATTCGTATTCTTGCTTGGCAAGCAAAGTAAACCATAGCCATACTCCGTACACTCCGAAGGAGTAGATTCATTCGCCCTATCAACATAAAACCATCATAGCTTCACCATCCTCAACTGACTGAACTAAATGAAGTGTCTCATATGTACAGAGCAGTTGTAGTCTGAAGAGACGGTGGTGGTGTGGTGTGGTTGTAGACGACGAGGAAGAAGTAACTACGTAAGTACTGGATGAGTTGAGTATAGCCATGGCCATAGCCAGAAGGATGGATGCAAGAAATACATACGTAAAGTAAACGTACGTTCTAAGTTTCTAAGTTACGTTGCATGCATTCATTGGCATCGTATATTGCACCCCATGAAAAGACTCCTCTATCTTTGCATTTACCCGCATTTCCGGTTTGGGCTATTACCAACAAGCCTTCCCATCTCCCCTTTAGTGAATATATGGGCAAAAACTCACTTCTTTTTACGGCCTTTACACATTTCCTCACAGGGGAGAATATAAAATGGGGGAAATGATGCCGAATTTCAATGTATTACATAGACACAACCTACTACTCCCATCACTACCTACAATACCTACCGTCGTCCTCATGTAAGTTTTTTCCAAAATGTCGTTTCCTGTAATACAAATAGTAGAAATGAATCCACTAAAATCTAAACCTTACATCCTTACGCTCTCTGAAACAGATACATACTACCAAGAAGCATGTACTGCCTGCCCAATTCTCTCTCTCTCACTCACTCTCTCATTTACAGATACACACACTCACTACAAAAACACAGCAGTTGCAATTTCTGGGAAAAGAAATCCGAAAAAATTTACGAAACATTTCAACATGCAGTTCCCTCTCCTTCCAACTAATAAATAGCAATCTAGAGTAAAAGCTCCCACCCCTTCCACCATCCTCCTCCTATGCCTTACCTTACTAACATGAAGAATGAAAGGTGGACACGGTATATACTGTATAAATGTCTACATGTAATATGGACATCAGATAGTAGTAGTTTTAGCCAGATATAAGTTTCTGGAATGAAATGTACTACTTCCAGAAGCAGTAGACCACTATGATGGTTGGGAGAAGGAAAGCAAAGGACGAGTTTTCTACACAGAGTTCCTTTCGTGTTTGGCGATCATTTCCTGAAGGAAGACACTCCATTCTTCTCCCTCTTTTCAAAACAGACTAGAACACTCTCGTGCTTTCACTCACTTACTCTTACTTTGTTTTAACTCACACAGGAACATGAACTCTCTCCACATCTATACAATATATCATTAATCTTGTTCACTGCCTTATTGTTAGTCGCTTATTGTTAGCAATATTCAAAAACATAACACAACAATAACACACACCTAGCCTACACAATACACACGGAGTACACAAAAGAATTTCAAATTAACTTCCCATTGCATTGCCCGTGAACAGTTAATACAGAGGGATTGTAAAAAATAAATTGGTAATTTAAACGACTCTTCTGCCCATTACATAAGTGTGTCAAACTTAAGCTGGCAGCATGCCTTGTTGTACCCAACCCAAGTTCCATACTGAAAGAACCTAATAAGTTCCTGTACAAAGAATAATACTCACTATTCACTCACTTACACTTGAGCAAACACACACACACATTACAAATCTCAAACTCAAAAGAAACTCATGATGCCTTTGTTGAGATATTGGATGTAAAAATCAGAGACACACACATTCGTCTGTAAAATCCTATTTCTTCTACTACAAAGCGAGTACGGGAGTAATTTCCCTGGAAGGGGAATACGTAAGGACCTGTCTAATAAAGCATACTAATCCAAAAGCGGTGTAGTAAGCGACACTGAGAATCTCGACAGCGAGTGCAATGACTGTAGCGTATTAATGCAGGGTACACACACAAGGACCTGAAGCCCACGATACACACATAGAGCATTGAGTTGAAAACAGAAGGGAAATGTAATATTAATACAAAAGACTAAAGTGCCTGTATCACGTTTCTGCACTTATCTGAGACACAAAGAAAGCCACTCACTCACAATAAGTCAATACTACTAACTAAAAGTAGGAGAAAGTTTAATGGAATCATCGAGTGGCCCTGGTCTAGTATTCGGGTATTTGTAATGCTAAGAAAGTCCCTCTGTCAAGTGCCTGCATTATTTGACATTCGATTCCCTCTATCTCATTTCTCAACTTTATCTACATACATACTCTCACATTTCACTTACATTCTTAACTCAACTTACGCAGTTCTTGCTTACTCCACTAGACGACTAGATTGCTTTCCTACTTAGTAACACTATAGTCTTTTGCATCATTCTTTATACAGATACAACGACTCTGTGCCTCTGTGGTAGTTGTAGTAGTAGTATTACTAATATAAGTGCTACTACTAGTACCCTTCACAAGGACGCAGTGTGTAATATATTATTGGATTTCTTGTCGTGTATGTACAGTAGTATGTAGATGGTTGGTAGGTAAGTAAATAGCTGGGAACAGCCTTGATCTCTCATATCATTAAAATACATTATATCTGCACAGAACACTAACTATACAATAAGGGAAAGTTATTTCATCGACGTTTTTGCCCCATGACTACTACATCCACAATCTACACATACTACACATGAGATACAGAATTCAGACTCACCATAGAAAGAGCACAGCTACTTAGACTACGAGCTCATACTAGGAGCGATGTACATAATAAGTATTTCAGATACGATTCCTCCTCCCGTCCTTCCATTGGGTCTTGTGAGCCTTGTCTTACAACTTTGTGCATTGTATACGAGGTGAAAGCTCCTGCCGACTTGTTCCACAACGGAATAAGTGTATAGGAAGTTGTTGTAACTGCACACTAGCACTATTTTATGTCCTACCCCCACGGAATATTATTCTAAACACTATACAAGCACCTTGTTCTATTAAAAAGGCAAAGAGCATGCTATAATATAATGCACAGACATCAAAGTAAGTAAGTAAACATAAGATTCTCACCTAAATCAGTTCCGTGCAAAGCATCGCGTGTAAAGACAACGAAAGGGTTATATGATGGGCGTAGTCTACTAAAATACAAACATAAATCATTGCTCACATATCGTCAGGTGCTAGTGAACATTACCACTCCCCATATCATCCTTTATCATTCTCCGACGATGAACATTATTACCACTACACTACACACCGTGTACACAACACACACACAGATAGCACGGACTGTGTGTATTGCAGGAACCAACTTTTACTTGCTCTAATATGCACTTACGATAAACTATTCAATATTATGCTCTGCTCATAAGCAGTTCAATTAACATTTTCGGAACACTAAACAGCTTTACTTACACTTAATTGACTTTATCTCAAACATACAACGCGTTCTTCAAACAACAACACTCATCAGCTACTACATTGTTTTACTAACTCATAAGTAAGTAGATAATTAATTCAATGCAATCGTTATGCCAAAACGAGAACTGCTCCAAAATGTTAACAAGAAAACTTTCGCAAATTCCTGAATACAAAATGTGGCCACAAGTTGAGTTTTGACAGAACTTTTTCTATTCATAGCATGCATAGTACAGTAGCTTCTTTAGGTATAGACTCATAGCAGGTAATATGATATTTAAATAGTATCATGGTTTCCTATGTTGAGTTGAATGTCTCTATGTGTGTGTGTATATTGGTATGTAGTTTGGGTAAAATATTGCTGTATAAGGTTTTAAGTGGAAGAAGTTGACGTGTCTCTGTTTGGTTATACACTTTGCTGCTACATACAAAGATGAATGTACATAATAAATTGCAATAAATAAATAAATTACTGCTTTCTTTGTAGTTGGATTTTGTGAGCAGTTACTTTGTAAATGGTAACATCTTAAAGTGTAGTTACCAATAGGAAAGATGGGACACTAAAAAATCAACAAGTATAAAAAAGACGGGGAGCAAGGGGTAAAAATTTGTGTTGGAGGCAGAGCAAGAACTGTGTAACCTACGAAAAGTTGTCCCATAAACACACAAATAAAAAGTCGTAACAATTCGTCATAAATAAACTCTCATGTAATAATAAGTATTATAAAATAGTGGAGGAGCCGTATAATATACTGCTATCATTTCTAAAGTATAATATCATTTTACAAATCCCATACTACGTATTTTACAAGCAATAAAATAAAGCTCAGATGGTAATACTTTAAGAATATAAGTAGAAAAATCGTAATTGAGTATAGAGTAAGTAGTAATAAAGATTTGCACAGTTTACTTAGAAAATAATTTTTACGAGCGATTCTTGCGCTAGACTTTATCTCATAGAAAGTTAAGTTTCCCGTCTTTACTTTACGTTACTTTACTGCCATTGCTATCACTATTACATAGTACAAACTGATCCGGGTTTTCGTTCCAGGGTTGAACTGGTCTCGTCAGTTCGGCAGTTAAGTCTCAAGTCAAGTCAAGTCGCTAACATTTTTCTACAAGTATATTATACATCTATGGGATGCGATATAAAAATCTTATTGCATTCTTAATGCCATATCATCTCATCAGCCATTTAAAATGGGCATTAGCCAGATGAGTTTGGGTAATATCGGCTTGATGACCTTTTTAATAAAAAGGATCAACTCTCTCCAGGTTTGTCTATTCACCAGAAGAAAAGGCACAAAGCATCTTTGAAAAATTTTCACAGTTATATTAGAAAATCGGAAGGAGGAAGAAAGGGAAAGAGAGCTGGGAAAAAACTCGGACAAACAAAGTTTTACACACCACAATTGCAAAAGGTTCTTCTTCTCTTCCCCACATCAGACCGACAGACACGACACAGAGCCTTGTGTGCCCTACAACAGTAAACTCTACAGCAGTGTACACACAGACAATGAAAATAGATTTATCACCCATGCCAAAACCTAAGGAAGAGTGGAGAAGCAGAGAGTAAAGGGAAGAGTGCAGAGTGTACAACAGGGCACAGTGTACGGAGAACAAGTTAGTTGCCAAAGAGCTATTACTACATTTATCTGATGCTGATCTCTGTCCCCATTTCATGTCCTCTGTACATCTTCTGGGATTCAGCCAAACGCAGCACTGACATTAAATTATGATAAAGTCGACTCGAGATATTATTAATCGTCTTGTACACCAACAAAACTATAACTATAAGCTAATATTTTATTATGTACTCCTCGTACTAACTAGTGTATTATATCATCCCATTCTCTGCTCCTCCGTACCAGAAAACACGCTTCAAGGCTTCCCTTAAAATTTGCAAATGATAAAAAATTAGCTCAAATTCTCTTATCATATCTAAAAGATCGCATACAACTATTTCTCCACTTCGTCCATTCTCCCTCCCTTTCTTTCCCAGTCTCATAACACAATGCAACCAATGAATACTATCAAAACTAAATAATAATATACTGATTATTGATTCAACTTTCCATTCAACTAAGTCAAATCTCATAAGTAGCAAAAAGCCATCATCTTACAATTTGCAACAATGCAATGTATAGTCAAATGCTTTTATGACACGCACGCGGTACGCAACTCAATATTTATTCTGTATCAAATAACTTGGTGATTGCTGGTAAGTAGTACAATGAAATGGAAATGCGTAATTATACAACTTTTATTCTTTGCTCAATGTTTTGTAAAAGTTACAGCATAGTGAATGTATACATCCACCATGGCTATTGTAAAACCAAGTAAAACAAGTATTGTGAACGTTTAAATTTTTCGATGGGAGTCATATGTAATGCACTTTTTCAACTCATTCCTTTTTCAATGACAATGTACTCCACAAAGGGGTTTGTTCTGCATTGCAAATTCTTGACAGTATGGTACACTAGAACATCATGCAATCGTCGTAAAAACCACATCCGCCGTATCCATAATCACAACCACCCATCATCATACCAGCACCCATTCCTAACGCTAGTCCAGCTACAGCAGCATCTCCAGCATGATAGCCATATCCGTAACCAGGAGGGTATCCGTATCCGTAACCACCACCATAGCCTCCGTAAACAACTGGTTGGGCGTAAACAACGGGAGAACTTGAGTTCATATACTGGGCGTTTACAACTGGGTGAACCACTATCGGAGGACCTTCAGGATACAGTCGGATCTCGTTGGCGTATGCTGCAACTACGATTGCAAAGTAAATTAGGAGAGGTATCCAAAAAATAGTTGGGTACACATATTTATAATTGTACACAATCATGTTAATTATGTGTCCAACTGCAACTAGAAATATTCCTCCTATCCAGACATAGCAAAGTCCACGAATCCTCTGTAATTGATCACAAGTATTACTTGGATATTAATTCCAAAGAAGGACGCTTTTATTATGAGTAAGTAAGTAGGTATTAGGTAAGTAGTTACCGATGACACTGCGACCAAAAGAAGGACTCCCAGTCCAACTCCGATACCAAACATGATCATAGCAATAGTCATGCTTGTTACTGTTTCAAAAAACATAATAACGTTGATTGCAGTATCAATACAAAAAATTCGACATTTGTTTTCATGAAATAAATAATTTTTAGTGACTGATAGTATCTGTAACATAGTATAATATTCTTAATTAGAATGAAAATATGTTCGTACTTACAGTAGTCTTTATAAAATTTACTCGATACCAAGTCCTCTGTGTCAACAGTAGCTCCACTTTGCACCTTCTCATGCGAAGCTTTAGATGGGACATATGACGATAACTGCACTAATAAGTTTGTCAAATTCCATATCTAAACAGCACAATACAAAGGTATGCCTTATATGCGTCATAATACTTTTGGCAATTTTTTAAGAATCTTAAATGCAGATGCTACTATGTGCATTAACTAAAGTTATAATTAAGAAAAGTGAATTGAATTTCGTACAATTTCTAAAACGGCTATCCAAATAACAGCTTCTGTTAAAGTGCAATAGCAGCAGCATGGATTTGAATACGTGGAATTCTGCGTCTGCCGTGTTACCCTCCGTGGTGCAGACTTCGGTGGTGGAGACGAAGACGCTTCCCCGACGTTTCCTTCGGGATCATTGATGAACTGACTAGACATGATGGACCAATGATGCTAATACCTACTATATTTTGTAAAGAGTTTCTAAAAGTTACTTATAAATATATTTTGATTTCAATCTCAAGTGATAATGGCGGGCGAGATTTTATTTACGCTACTATTTGCGTTTTCATGCAATGCAGAGTAAATAATGTATGTTAAATAAATAATCGAATCTCTAAACAAGGAGGTTTGTTTCCAGGGTATTGAAACCATTAATTTTGTTCATAATTTTAATGACAATATTATGGATCAGCTTTAGCGATGGTGTTGGTGTTGATTGTGAGGTTGAACATAAGCATACGAATTTACATGATCATTTTGTACAAGGGCGGATTGTTGAGGGTTCCCTTGATGATGTTTATGATGATGTTGCTGTTGGAGTGAGTGAGGTCCGTACATACCATTAGCTGAATTATAATGTTCGTTACCAGACTCAGAAGTCATATTACTATTGACATTGTGATTTTTATGGCCTTCATGCTCAAAATGGTTTTGGTGGTTTGTGTGGAGCTGATGGTCTTTTGGGTGTTCATGATGTTTTTCTAGTGCACTCCCGTGATTGTAATCTACTACTGAATGTTTTGTTTCGTGATGATGAATCATTTCAGCCCGACTACCCACCGCAACATCGTCACCGACCTGATGACTCTGAACAGAGTCAATGCGAATTTGATTACCAGAGCCACCCTCTTTGCCGGCTTCTGCTTGTTGTACAATCGGAGCTCGTGGTTTAGGTACACTGTCAGGCTCCCAAAACAGTTCTCTTGTGTAGGCGAAGACAATCCAGAAAAAATACAGGCGTATTATAGCCATAGCTGAGTTGGCATGAGTGTAAGGAAATGGGAAGAAATATATTGCCGCGATTTGCAGCCCTGTCACATTCGGCATCACTAATAGCCACCAAACCGTGAAACACCTCTTCCGCTATACTTTACATGGAAAAACGTTCGAGATTATTAGTTCTTTAAAAAACAATAGATATATCAAATTATTCAACGGACATATGGAATTTCTTCTTCGCATTACAATGCAATGTGTAACCTTTTATGCACGTCATTTGAAATGACACTTATTAGGTATTACGTGTGTTATCACCTTGTCAGCATGTATCAGCATTGCAAATGATATTATAATGGCTACCAAATATGAAACGCACAACATTCGCAACCCGTTTTCTATAAACAGTAGTACAAAATTAAGCAATCCAACATTAGTATATTAAGCCCATTTGTAAAGCTTGTGTGGGGAGATTCTTTTTAATGGTATTACCGTACAAGTCCATGAATTTTTTCCATGCATAGTCATCTTTTGTTGCATAACCATCCGCTATGGCTTTGGATCTGAGTCTTTCATAAAATAAAATCACCCAAGACACTGCACTCAAACCTATCGCATTCCATATCTGCAGTGACATTTCACGTTATTGGTATTTACTTGGTTTTATGCGACACAAAAGGTTTACACAAACAAATAGCTGAGAAGCACAAAATATTTACATTACCAATTCAATAGCCGCAACAATCATTGACGCACTTCTTAACTGCATCCATCTATTAAAGCCACAACACCAACAAGGCTTAAAGCGACATTTACGATATTCTTCATCGTCTCCCATTTCAGATACATAGACTCGTTGTTGTAATAGTATTTTTAGCAAAGGGCTTAGTTACATATAGTCTATAGTAGTAGAAAGTTGGCAAAAAGTGAGTTTCATCACATCTGATGTGGGTTAAGCACTTATGTAACACTGTTATTAAGACTGAAAGCTTACATGACACACATTGGAATGGACGAATCCAATTCCTGCCACGGTAACCAATGTAATTACTGCAGCGTGATATCTGTGTAATCCATCTGAAGAATGTGAGCAATTATTAGGTATTTAAAAAGAATGAATCTATGACTTTTGTTCTACTTGACTACTGAAACCAACTAGAGAAAGCTTCGTGAAAGTGGAGATCTCAAGTTAAATGCTCCTCTCACAAAAGCCAAGGTTAAGTGTAAGGTTAAGGTTAGAAGGTTTCTTGTGTCACAATCACATTGACAAAATAGGATCCTTCGCAATGATTAGAAAAGAGACATTTCATCGAGTTTTTGGCCGTTAGTTGTTTGACGGGACCCCGCCTGTTCAGAATCTCCGTAATAAATCTAAAGTGTAGCTATGGACAGGAGCGTCGACATGGAAAATAAGGCGAAATAGAAAAATCAAGGGATCCCATAGCGTGGTTTTAATTTTCTTCGTGGCAGTGCCTATCTCTAGGGTCTCTTTAAGGTAGAGTTACATTTTATTGCGGCATCGTGTCTTATATAAAGAGAAAGGACAGTAATACAATAACTTTTCTAATCGCACATGCAATGCAGCTCTTTGTATTCACTAAATATATCAGAAGGAGAAAGGAGCTTATAAATGTTCATTGTTCACTTATCTTCATTGAGTAGCTAGAGAGTTTATTTAGCATCCAGCAAGAAAGAAAACGACGCTACGGGAATACTATCACATACATTCTTTATTCTCTTATACAGATGTATTATGTGTATATGAGAACATGAGAAAGAGAGAGAGAGTTCGATTCACTGTGTCTACTTATTGCAACTGGTATGTTATGTATAGGTTCTGGAGTTCTGGAGTTACTCTCCTCTCTGTGTATATTGACTGGAGAAACTATTAGGTATGTATTGTACGTTATGTTAGTCGTAGGAGAAGTACATGGAAGGAGAAGGTGGTGTGTGGTGGGTTCTTTTGTATTCGTGCATTATTACCAGACAGTCATGCTGCACCAACTTCATCGAATAGCACTAGTACATGTAATATTAGTAGACGCAAAGGAGGACTCGGCACACTGGAGCTGCTAGTTCCAGTATATTCTCCAGATATTTACACTACATAAGAAATAGCCTTCAGAGTAATTGGATCCGATGACTTGTTTACGATTTACCTATAGCACATTCAAACCAATCCATATCCAACACACACGCACCTTTCACACACAACCTTAGTAGCTAAAGCTATGTATGTATAGATGTATTATATCATGGAGAAACTCAAATACAACTCTATTGTATTTATGCCGCATACAACACACTACTCTCCTAGTGACTCTCCTAGTACCTACTAATATACAACTGGGAGAAACTGCTTTTGTACTGGGAGTGTAGAATGACTGTAGGTACTGGAAGATTTTCTTGGGCTAGAAATACTGTGCTATTACTTAGGTATATGAAGAAATATACAGAATACAGGGGCAATCAGTCTCTCAACATTCTTTGTGTAACAGGGTTATATGGTGTATGTGTAGTGTGTAATATATAGAGAATAAATAAGCAATATAATCTCGATATAAGCTATCTGCTCCAATTGCCCAGAAGCACTGCCATAGATAGGAAATTGATAGAATAATATCACTCTGCGATTAAATGCTGGAGCGAAAGAAAAAACAGAAAATCATATGTGACTCCTACTACATGGCACAATACATGTCTTAAGACACAACTGTACAGCACTACATTCTTCTTTACAATTATTACATCTTGTAATTAATGTTTTACCTACTTATCGATTGGGTTAATGAAGAAATGAGAACATAAGGATTGAAAGAATGTAACCTTTGCCGAAAACTATGAAATAAATTGAAAAACACAGAATGAGAAAGAGCATATGGTGCTTTGGCAATTTTTCGTCCGATGAAATTTAAGTATAGACATAAGCAAAGGGAGCGAAAACCTTTGCAAAAATCGTTTCCTTACTACTATTTGTGTGTGTATCTCGTTGCGTCGCACTTTGAAGAAAAAGGGAAAAAGGCATAGATACTCAGACAGAACTTGAGAAACGAATAAGGAACTTGAGAAGCATAAAACGAATACCAGACACAGAGTTCTGGTAGTAGTACCAGTTGTAGTACTAGAACCAGTTGTACATATAGTACCAGCACCAGGTAACGTAAAGTAAACTGATGACATGCCGAGTCTCTCTAACCTACTTACTTCCTACAAACGAACAGATATGATATATTATACTCTTTCTCCTCACTCTTTCTTGGCAAGACTCACTGCAGACCCTGGCACTGACAACTACACTTTCTTAACACTACGATCAAAGATATTATAACAATATTTCACAAAATATATAATATATATGTGTACCAGTTCAATTTACCAGCACAACCAACAATAAGACGAACTAAATACCCAACCCAACCAAAGTTGCTTCGTGCATTTGTACATACATACGGACTAGACGGGTAAGAAGGACTGCTCCTGTTAAAAAGATAGATATTCGGCATGAGATTTAATTAGGGAAGCTTGTCTATGTCTTTGATAAGTAAAGATAATAACAAATCTCATGCTAGCTGCGCTTTGTTTCCTAATGACATTTCATGGAAGACTTACTCTACGTGAGAAATATCCGGATTTACCGACCATTCCCAAGAACGAACATTCCTACTCTACCTCTATGCTTTTATGATATATCAATGAAAATTTATTTGCTTTGCATGTTACAGTTCATATTTCTAAGTCAATAAACTCCCGTACAAATCAGGTAAGGAATACAAAAATGAACATGAATGAAACTACCATTGTAACTTACACAGCTAATGCAATGTGCATTCTTATCATGCTATGTGTCATTGTTCAGACTGTAAAACATTTATTAGCTTCATAAAAATTCAAATATTTACTAGTTTATGTTGTAGCAATAGTATCAGACAACTTTATTTGCCTAATTAACTCAAATGTTTACAACTCCAATCACATCAATTCGTTAATGCTACTGGAATGGTGATAAGCAGAATTTTTATTACTTCTTTCATCGGATCCGATATTGTTATGTTTTTGCAAATTTTCATTACAAAGGGGGCATCCATTTTTCGAAAGCCACGGCAAGTAGTTAAAGGTTCTCGTGTGAACTACTGGAAAACCACCACAATTTATCAAGTTCCAGGAAACCAAACCAACCAGCTGTCCATTGCAGATTAATGCACTTCCTTCGTCATCCTGCATTGAAAAATAATTCATTTCATTACAGGTGCGTTGTTGAGATTGCAGACTGTGTCAGTATTATTGCGTGACTGAGACCGAAAATTAATATACTAATGGTAAATGTTCATAATAATTGGAGGTAGTTACAAAACACGCTGATTCAGCTTCGGCACAAATATGTTGATCGTTGAACACCGTTTTTCCAACTGCATCGTATGTTTCAGCACATGAATCATCATCTGTGATCGAAACGTCAGTTTCTTTAAGAACACCTTGATCTTGGCGACTGTGTCCTGTTGCAGCCCAACCTAATACTGTGCACTTAGTTGCTGGCACGGTGTCTGTAAGAGAAATTCTCAACAAAGATTGTGTAGGGGGATGCGTGCTGGAATCCAAGTCCAAGTGACCGAATATCTGAACACATTTAGTTTGACTATATAATTATATTTCACAAGCCCGAGTAAACATGAGACAACAAATATGAGTGAATTGCAATTAAAATAATTGTAAATGGATGTTTGAATTACGTGTAGTATAGAAATATCATTGGCCATTGTTTCTTCATCATAGTATTCATGCATTACATATCGTGAGACAAAGTAAGTTTTGCCTGTGTAATATTCTCCTTCAGTCTCATTCAGTTTGTTGCTTCCTACTAGAACTCTTAATTGCCATGCTTCATGACTGCAATTGAAAGTGAATGTATCCAGCAATGAATGAATCTTTAATTGAGGCTTAATTGACACTTGGACTTGCACAGTGCGAAATAATCTATAATTTTAGGATAGTGTTTTACCCGTCAACGCACTGAGCTGGAGCAATTATTCGATTGTCGCTACAAATCACACCACCACAAAGGTGAACCCATACTGTGTCTGAGAATAACTGTACGGACACCATGAAAGGATATTTTCTTTCCAGAACTTCTGTTCCTCCAATAGTTTTTGTTGATGTTTCATTAGTTCTCTTGCTGGAAACTGGTAAATACAATAAACAATTACGGAAAATGGAAACTTGATGGGTCTACAATGTTTAAAAGTAAGTAAACGAAGGTTTTATTATTAAACTAATAGCTAACCTGTATTAGTGAAAATAATGAGGGCAATAACTAGTGTTGATAACGCCATTGTAGTTAAAGCCATGGCCCTTTAGTGAGTTGTAAGATGGAACGTAAAATCGATCTGTACGAAAGACTTTTAGCAAGTGAGTGTGTGTCTCAAAGCACCTTGTGATTCGCAACCAGCAGACTGACAGTAAACTATTAGTGTAC
Organism: Pogonognathellus longicornis; assembly: GCA_034694085.1. Lineage (NCBI taxonomy): Eukaryota > Metazoa > Arthropoda > Collembola > Entomobryomorpha > Tomoceridae > Pogonognathellus > Pogonognathellus longicornis. The sequence goes on from JAQFYB010000498.1 coordinate 48,978, forward strand.
TTCAATTCTATTTCAAGCTTTGACAAAGGTACTCATAAAGTTCAAGAAACTCATTTATTTTATTCGTTAAGTACACAGACGAAATGAATCCCTGTTTCCCTATATATCCTCCCTTATGACAAATAACTAAAGAAGGGTTTAAAATGCGTTTCCTCTTCCACTGACACTGCCGCGTGGGCCATGTGCCTCTGTACCACTATACTCCGTCATATCATAAATTTCGTACATCGGAGCGACGGATGAACGGTATTAGCTGTAAGTATGATGGTTTTAATTTATCACGAGTCTTTTTGTTTGCACTAAAATGAATGCAGAATTTTCTGTCTCGAGCAAATTGTCTATGTGTAGTGTACTCAAGTTTCACAGTTCTTTACTTTTACAGCTACACAAACATAATCTACATTACACCATGCAAAAAACGTGCGAGATAAACAGACGTGCATTATTATGTACATTGTGTTGTGACCCAGTATTCAGACTCACAGAAGTCTTACCTTCTGCAAATAATGCATGTGCCTACTTCTTTCAATATAAAAAATTGTATTTATTTTTCCTTATGATAAGAAACTTGGGTTAAATGTAAACAAAACTTTTCCGGCACAGCCTTTTACTTACTTTGTACATTGAACTTAAGCATATATCTAGAATTAGTGTCACTCAAACTAACATTCAACATTGCTGAACAAATATATACAAAAGAAAACGTAATGTATACAGATATGTAAATAATCTACAGCTCATTTTTAGGAGGAAACTCTTCATTACCAGCAGTCACCTTGGGAGAAAAGGCAGCTGATTTTTTATCATGCATGTCATAATGTTGACACAGTGGGCATCCGTTTTTCGCAATCCATGGAAGCAACTGGAACACACTCGTATAGACACCCGGTTTATTTGGTCTGCCACAGCCGAATCCATAGGAAGCTATTCCAACCAACTGTCCATCGCATACAAGACCTGTTCCTTCATCACCCTAAATGACAGACACATGTTGTTACTTTATTGTCCTGCCGTCGAACACACTAGACACTTGGTTTACATACGCTGTTATTTCATCCTTACAAAAATTCTGCGTAATATCTTTGGCATGGCTAGACTAAGGAACACTAATGGTTGAGTGATGACATATATTAAACAAATTAGGTACATGGTGATCTTACATAACAAACATCTTGGCCACCTAATAGCAAGTCTCCTGTAGCGCACATCTGATGATTCGTTACTGGAGATTCATCTTCCGGAAAAGTTGTGAATACTCCTTTATATAAATTATGGCACGTGTTCCAGTTTACAACTTTTACGCTTATTGTTCTTAAACAATTAGGATAATTATCTGAAGTCATTCCATCATATTCTCCTGGTTCTTTCACGTAACCCTGTATGATAACAAAATTGCAACAGAATTATGAATGTGTCTGCACATGTTCATAAAATTTCAGTACAAGCAATACCAAATATTGCAATATAGTTTTAGTTTTCTTACCCAACCCCAAACTTTGCAAAGTGTGTCAGCCGGAGTGTCCATCAAAGTTATGGGAATGGGTTGTCGAACTGGTGGCATGTAACATCCAAAGTCAAATTCGCCAATAATCTGCATAATACAATTTCACACCAAACCTTATGTTCACTATAAATTTTATTTGCGCAAATTGTACATCCTATATTATAGCTAGACGAATGTTTGTAAGAATTGAAACTGGGAATGTGTTCTTACTCTTAGAATTGCGATGTCAAAGTATGCGTTAGTCTTATCATATTTCTCGTGTATTTTCACACTGTCCACCAACGAAATACTTGGCCGTGAGTCTGAGGAATTTAAGCAGTCCGTTCCAGAAAGCACTAAAATCTCTAATGCTTGAATGCTGATAATATTAAGAAAATTAGAACATGAACATAAATATGTTTTCACGTTTAAAAAATAGAGACTTACCCATCTACGCAATACGCACCGGTTATTACATGATTTTTATCGCATATACTTCCTCCACATTTATGTGAAAATTCATTTCCGTTAAAAATCAACAATGATACTATGAAAGATGCTTCACGAGGTGAAGTTTCTTGACCTCCCATTATTTTATGTTCACCATTTGTTATTCTTATGTCTCTCCGACTGTACTTCGTGTTCAAATTTTGTAGTGGATGCTCTTCCTTCAGTTTTAGCACATCCGGCATAATTTTAACATTTACATCTATTTCCTCCTCCTCTATGACATTTCCTACTAAAAACACGCACTGAAATTATCAATTTCGACAAAGTTTTCCTAGGAGAAAGTTCAAACATGCTTATATTAGAATTATGCAACTTACATGTTTTGTCGGGAAGAGTTGATACAGTAAGTAGTAATAACCAAAAATAATATATACAGAACATTTTTAAACTAAAAACAAACTATGCTCTATAAATTGCACTGAAAATTATTACAAACAGAGAGAAAGACCAATCAACAACTAAGCGAAAGGTCAAGACTCGGGATAAATCCAAATGTATATTATGTACCTGTAGCTTTATCACCGATGTGCCATATCACTTGGTAAACATAGTGTATACAGTATACATAGTGTTAAAAATATAACACTTACAGAAAACATGAATATAAAACACATGTATAGGTATGTAAATAAAGAATTAAGGTAAGCATGTAAATAAACTTGTGTGTTTGTGTAAGGAAGTTACAAGTTACAACCCTCTCCGCCCTAAAAATACACCACAGTTTTTCCAAATAACTTTGACAGAATTTTGTTTGGGTATTTGTCTACAGACAACAGAACAATGCAACTCTAAAATACTATCTATTGGTCGGAGTTTATAGGTACAATGCAATGCAACTGCATTGAAGAATGTTGTGTACTTATACACGTTATTTTAGGTAGTACGGTAGTAGTCTGATCTAAATTATTCTTATTGTTAGACAACAATAAATTCTATTAGTCTTGCACAACATTTTGTCATTATCTTGAGCACACAGTGACATGTTCAGTATGTAGGTATTTCTACTTCGGAATAAATCAACACAAAGAAACTTCCATGCATGAATTACCTATGTGAAATTGTCAGTTTACTATGACTGTAAATCTGTCAGAAAATATTTTCTGGTCTTTCCATTATGAACAATGAACTTTCAAAATGATATGCTATGCCATGCCTGTCTTGAGTTGTTATACTATCTCTTATAATAAAATTCTCATGGGGTTTGAAAAAACACATGTAAAAGAGCCTACAAAAGGACTAATTTGCGTGT
>JAQFYB010000499.1:0-52204 GCA_034694085.1 Pogonognathellus longicornis
TCACAGTACGATCTTGCGAGGTAGGTACTGATATTTTATCGTTATCTAAGGTGTAGTTTATATGCCTACCTAAGCACAAAAAACTTACAATTATTGAAATACAAGCATTAAAGCCTTTATTGCAAATTTTGTACCAATAATTTGCAAGTAAGTATAGGTATGGCATGGCATAGCTTAAAAATGTTGTAGTATTATTTCTAGCTATCCAGGACCTGTAGTATATCTAAAGGTTCCTTTCAGTTTTAATATTTGTAATTATGTTTATAAGTATTGCTAAACACATTTTCCCTTCTGGATATATGGTATTAGTGCAAACTCCATCAAGTAATGATGCAGCAACATCAACTGATTCAGTGTTAGGTTTGGTTAGATTTCGCAAAAATGAGACATGGCAGAATTTGAAACGAAGCACATTATTACCTTTGTGCCTTGTGCGTTGTGCGACTAGCGTCGGTTTGCAAATTGCAATCTGGTGAGATAAACAATTAGGTATACCTTTTTGGTTGTTGATTTGATTGAGCCGAGTACGTAGTACGTGATTTTTGTACTAATGCATAGGTCATATAGGTACTCCTTAATATTTGTGCTGAGTAGCAGGTAGTGAAGAATAAACATGCAACCTCCTCTCCACTTTATATTGCAACTAATTACAATAAGTTTTGTAAAAAAGCAAACCTTTTGTTTTTTGCAGGATTTTCTCCGGTTCATATATCAATAATAAATTTGCGATTGTTGGTTCTAGTTGTATGTATTGTATGAATTGTATGGGGTAGGTCGGTGTCGGCAGGTAGGTGGGCGGATGCTTGTTAAGTCCACTTCAGGCTGGCAGTGGCAAGTTAAGCAAGACTGACAATGAACCAATACTCTTGCTTTGCTATTCTTCAGGCTATTGTTTACTTATAATAGAGACTGCACATGTTATTTTGTAGAATTAAAGTGTGTGTCCGGTAGAATACCATTTTTATTATGCTTTCGGCTTTGCGTTTACGTTTTTACATGATGATGATGAGATTTCAGTCAGGACAAGTTTTAAACAGGCTTGCTGGACTGGAATTCATGGCAGATTTGTTGAACAAACATAGAGAGGCCAAGATGAGATGAGCTGCGCGGCTGCAGTTGTCTGATGCATGTTATGCAAGGACTATCCACTCTGTCATTAAGTCATTGTTGAAACATTCTGCATAGCCCCCTCACAAAGCCAGGTATTCAAAAGTGAGAGTCAGTAAACTTGCTGAAAGCTCAGCTTATTATATTTTTGCAATAATATGAGATCTATCTAATTCTACTACAAGTACAATAACTACAGTACAGTGCAGTATAGCCAAGTAAATAAAGAATAGCGTGTGTACAGTACAGGGCATATAGTACTATTCTTAACTTGTGTATTATTTATAATCAACAGGACATTTATTTGGAGATTTGCAATCTGAATATTACATTAACTACTGTATAATAATAATCAAATATCTGGGACAACGACCGGAAAAACGGTGATGGTCACTGTAACATAAAGCATATCAAAATATTTAAGGCAAGTCATAGTTTGTCTACCCTCTGAAGCTGTGAATGAGTGAGACATATTGACTGCACGAGACATATTGACACGGACAGTGAAAATTATAACAAAAATAAAGGGGTCATTCTCCCTACACGAACATCAAATAAATATCATTCACATTTTGCCCCACCACAGCACAGTTATAAACTAACAATAGTTATAATATATCATTATTGCAGTTTATACTTGAGGGAATAGTTTGATACATGCACATGGTACAACAATTTAACCGGCACTCGTAGTCAGAATTGTGTCTTGGGTAGATGCATTTGTAGATTAGAATTTGGTCTTTCGGTAAAAACCTATGTTAACCTTTGAGTTATTGCTTTAAACAAAGGAAATTCTCATCTTGTTAATTTTTGCAGGTTGTAGGAGTAAATTACATTTAAATCTGTGATACAAACATGACAAGCCGGTTTGCTGTCCTTTGGACAGCTCTACTTTTTATACAACTGAATATAATTAGTCACACAGAAGCTCATGTAGGACTTACATTTCCACCAGCTAGAAAATATGATCTAGATTTTTTGGACAACATCAGAACAAGAGCACCATGTGGAATGCCGAAAGGTAAATACAGTCTTGCAGTTTATATTATATTATTGTAAATCGCATGTATAGATATGGTTTCAATTTAAAAGATAATTTAATAAATATAGGCATCTAATTGGCTATACTAAACCATTTATTTAGCTAACAATTTAGCTAGCAAAAACAGTTGTGTTTATATAGTATTGGTATACGGCAAGGCCATATCCAGGATTTGGTTTCGGGGGGGGGGGGGGGGTGGGCAACAATGTAAAAATATTATTAGGGATTTCCGCGCGAAGCGGGAAAATTTTTAGCTACCTAAATTGATCAACAATCAACCTGAAAAGTATAAAATTTTGCGATTTAGGGCACTTTCGTTCCCTAAATAACTTCTTTTTTTAATATTTCGGGGGGAGGGCATGTGCCCTGGTGCCCTGCCGATAGATACAGCCTTGGCTATACGGTATACATTAGATAATATGTATAAAACAATTATTTTCATGAATTGTTAATTTCAAATCATTTGACAATGATATGCTATTCACAATTTCATTGAGACAATCATCTATATACATGGAAAATAATTTATTTATTTTACCTACAATTAATTTCATTTTACATCTCTTTTAATTATTTATTCGAGACCATTTATGATTAATTTAGAATTAATTTATTTCTAACCAAAATTGTGTTTAACTAGATAATATTGCAAACACTTTTAATGTAAAAAATAAAAAAGTATCTCTTTTTGTTTACAAACTACATACACAGAGAACTGTAGTTAACAATTGTGAAGTTGTCAGTTGTAGAAATCAGCTTACCAATACGTTTCAGAAACATCAATCATATCAATTAAAAAAAGATTAGAGAACTTTTTGTCTTATTATGTAATGCATTTATAATGTATGTAAGTATAATGAATGTTTGTGTCATATAAATATCTAATAAATCTCTGACGATATGATTATACTTTTGCGTGTGTAGGTGTGTGTTGAAAGAGATTGTTCCTATCCTACGTTAAAAAGTTTTTAATAGCATTGTAAATCATTTTTGTTTTTATAGGCAGATCTCGAACACAATTACTTGCTGGGAGCACAGTCAATGTAACATGGCATTTAGCATATCCCCACAGGGTAATAAATTATTACATCATCAAGGACTTATAAAACACAAAATTATGAACGGGAAAAGTAATCTTACACTATATAATATCGTATTTTATGTCGTGTATGTGCAGGGAGGATATAAGCTTGAGCTGTTGGACCACGAAGAAAAGCATTATCTCGATTTGACTCCTAAAGAAAATAACGAGGAATTCGTTTTGGGAGATGTCACGTATGTTTTATTACCACCCTAGAACCTACCTAGTATCTGTACAAAATAATATATAAAAAATTGAAATGCATCATTTTACACTAAATATTATTGTATTCGTAATGGTTTAAATTGTATATTTTATCCTTTATTCTCCAAGTGCTCAATGGCATAGTGTGCAAATTCCTAAAGACTTAGATTGTAAAGACTGCACGATACGACTCACACGAACCGCTAGAGAATGGGCAAATAGCTACAGATTTTGGAGCTGTGCCGATGTTGACATTGTATCAAAGAAAGAATACAAAAATTCTTGCAGCGGACACGGAACGTTTGACTCCACTTCCGGAATTTGCTCTTGTGAAAAAAGTAACGTTAAATTATTGTTTCACTTTCATTGAATTTTATAGCTTAGGCACTAGTGTAAACAGGCAATCTGTGTGTAATCAATATCAGGGCTTTTAGTGCCTAATGGTAATATGGTAAATATACTCAGGTTTTTTTTTATTTCTGCAGGATTTTGGGGTCCAAATTGTGCTTATGAAGATGAGTGTAATTCTGATGAGGACTGTGGTGGTTCCGCTAAAGGACAGTGTATAGACCTTGGTGGCACAGCCCTGCCTCGCAAACAGTGTTTTTGCGCACCAAATTATCATGGAGACAAATGTTCTAAGCAAAATAAGGTCCAATTAGCGGATGCAAAGTCACTAGAATTGTCTGGCCACAAGTCACAAGTTTTGTCGGACAGATTTTCTTTGTTTTACAAAGTATGCTAAAAAATCATTTTTGACCGATTTATGATTTGCATGCATCAAGCTAATGTACTAAATATGATTGCAACTATATTTATACTTATGTTTGTAAAGGTAATTCCAGCTGCAGTTGACGAAGACAAAGAAATAGAAATTGTTTTAGTAGTCAAAGGAACTTCATATGCAGCTTTGGGTTGGCGGTCATCGGAAGCTGAAGAAACTTGTAAGCAGTGGCCTTATATAAGCGACAAAGAACGAGGACGAAGAGAAACTCATAATTCTTCGTACGTACAGCTAAATTACAAATAGCTAAAAATTATTTATTCATTATTGACCTTTTATGATCCGGAAAAAATATTAAAAATTAATGAATATAAATTAGTAGCCAAGCTGAGCCAGAATCTGAACCTGAACCTACGAGTGCTAGTATAGCAGAGCCTGAAGCAGAAGCAGAGTCAATTTCAAAATCAAAAATTTATTCCAGTCCAGAACCTGAATCAGAGCCTGAAACAAGTAAGAGGAAACAATCATCATCTTCTCGACCCGAGCCTGAAGCAGAATCCGAACCAACATCTGAGCCAGAGGTAGAACCCGAAGCTGAATCCAAACCCCATAAATCTGGTGGTACTAAAAACAAAAGTGGTGGTAAGCCAAAACCGGAACCATCCGCTGAAGTTGAACCAACACCTGAAGTTCCTACTTCCGAACCTGAAAGTGAATCTGAACCCACTTCTAAAGGCCAAACAAAAAACAAAACAAAACATAATGCGGCGCATGCAGAACCGGAGGCAGAAACAGAAGCGAAACCTGAAGCAGAAGCAGAAGCGAAACCTGAAGCAGAAGCAGAACCGACGTCCAAATCTAAGATTCATTCCAGTCCTGAACCTGAGGCAGAACAAAAAATAAATAAGAGAAAACAATCATCGTCTTCTCGACCGGAACCTGAAGCAGAATCAGAGCCAACATCTGAGCCAGAGGTAGAACCGGAGGCTGAATCTAAACCTCATAAATCAAACGGTCAGAAACATAAAGGTGGTAGCAAAGCTGAGCCAGAACCATCTGCAGAAACAGAGCCAGCACCCGAAAATACTGCTGAGCCTGAAAGTGAAGCTGAACCGAATTCAAAAAATAAGCCACATCATGGTGGAGCGCATGCCGAGCCAGAACCTGAGTCCAATACTAAACGTTATATTAGCAATAAGCCAATTGCTGAACCAGCTACGGGGAAGCATAAACAATCGTCCCATTCGGAGCCAGAGCCGGAATCAGAAGCAGAACCTGAATCCACTACCAAACATAAGGGTGGCCATAAGCCGGTACCTGAACCATCTACGGGGAAACATAAGCAATCTTCATACTCCGAGCCTGAGCCGGAAACAGAAGCAGAAGCAGAGCCTGAATCCAATAATAAGCATAAGGGTAGTCATAAACCAGTACCTGAACCGGGAGCTGGGAAGCATAAACAGTCATCGCACGCGGAGCCTGAACCGGAAACGGAGCCAGAAGCAGAACCTGGAAAAAATAAAATGAAAACCAAACCCCACTCTAATGAAAAAATAAAACAAGGTACAGCAGAACCAGAGTCCGAACCAGAGTCCGAACCGGAATCAAACAAACCTTCAAAAAATAAATATGGCAGCTCCAAATTTTCCGCAAGTGTGAAATCGGAGCCTGAGTCTGAACCCGAACGCAAAAAACCGCACAGAGTCTTCAAGGAAAATGAAAGTTTGTTGAGACCAGTTCGTAAAACTGATCGGGAGCGATTACGAATCAGAGGCAAAGCATTAGCACAACCTGATGCGGAAGGTTACACAATTTCCTCCGTTGAAGAGGAGACTACAACATACATTCCAGATGCCTTGGAACGCAAGGAAACAATGGTCATAAGAGAACTGAAAAAATCTCTGGTAAGAAAGGAAGCTATTAATGTTACATTGATTTTGTAATCCAAACTCATTTATGTACAAATAATTTTATTTTATTTATTTATTTAGTATACACCGAAAGGTGATTTCCACGCTATGGATTGCACGGATATAATTCTAGGAAGTGTACGCGGAGGAAGTTACTCTCGCATTAGAGATTATTACACACGTGACAGATCAACCCCAAGGTTGGATGAGTTTTATGGAGGAACTGATGATATCACATCGGCAACTGGTTGGGAAATTGACGGCAAGACTACATTGATTTTCCGAAGAAAGCTTTCTGGTGGCTCTGACCCTGCTGACCACTCCATTGAAGGAGAAATGCATGTGATTTGGGCGAGAGGACAAGAAATGGGAGAATATGTCCACTCTCCTCATTCTGGTCTTGAAAAAGAGAATGCAACAAATCCCAACTTTTATGCCCAAGATGAAATCAAATATCATGGTAGAAAGGGTCAACGTGGAGTTACGTTCATAGACTTCTCTACATAAAACAATACACTCATAGGACCAACAATCCTATTGTTAAAGCCATGCTAATATTAAAGATTTAAATTGATATTATTATGTAGGTAAGTAAGCAGAATTAAGTGAATAGAGAAATAGTAATTATTATGCAATGAGTTATAGTGATGTGTAACTGTAAAATACATGTTTCCTAATGTTGTTTTAATAAATGGAGCCTTTCGAGGTAGAAATCGAGCTGTTTTTACACTGTGTGCCGATTTTTGTTTCGGAGGATATTTCATTCTTTCTTAAGCCTTCAGATCCATTCGTTTTACTCAATTCAGTATAATATTGGTATACAATACATCATCGCTTAAATTGTTTGATTAAGGTCTAATTGAATACCCCTTTTGAAGCATTAATGATAGGTTCTAGCAAAAATCTACAAAAATTACAACTCGGTTCACATGTTATGATGTGGTGGTGCAGTAAAATTGAGTCAAATCCATGTTTTCATTAACTAAGTTACCACACTTTTTTATATTAGGGGTACATTGGATTTAGCGTTAAATTTTGATAATGCTTTTCATGTCATGAAGTGAATTGATAACATATATGAATATTCAAAAAATGGCTAAAATGCAAACTTTGACATTAAATAACCAAGCTCCACAGGGTTGTCATTCCTTACTCAAGCTAGATCAGGACTATTTTGCATGTAGAAGTCACATTATTCTAGTCTGGAGAATTTCCTGGTTCTGCAAATCTCAACTCAACACATGGATCGAGGCTCTTTTAAACAAAATATAACAGCAACAAAGTTAAAAAATAGTATGTATAATAATACCACGATCACACTATATGGCACAAACACTGAAATCAAACCTACCTATTACTACAAATATATAGTATAAAATATGTATGTATATATGATGATGTATATATGATGATGTATATATGACATAATGCACTGCACACCTAAGTTGACATGAATATTGTTCTCGAGATTTATGCATTTAAATAACCGGAAGTTACAAATTATGCTCTTCTATTGTACAATTTTGAAATAATGCGAATTTTCAATGTCAACTTTACATAGGTAGTGCTGATGGTGTGAAGGAAATTATTATAATTATATTTAAAAAACGCATTTAACTTAGACATATTATTATGCTTATGAATTATGTTCAATGTTCAATGTTGTAAAGCACGTATCAATAAAATTGAATATTTTACTACTACTAGATATAATAATATCATTGTATTTGTGCAGTACACTGCTTTTGATATATGTACTGTGAGGTGTGAAGAGATTTTAAGTTCACGAGGTACTTATTACAATTTTGATATTATTTTACCTGCAAAACACCACAAGCTTCTTGTTTCTTCAGCAAATTTTACAAAATTTACAGCTTTTACAATTTACCATTAGATTACACGAAGTTTAGTGAATGATTATATAACGAACAATGGACTCCAAGTTTGTTTGTGTGAGCATATTTCTAATCAATTGGATGTGTTTTAGTTGTGCACACGTTTCAATGAATTTTCCTCAAGCAAGAATGTTAAACTTGGATTCGTTAAATCCAGGATCAAATTTAGCCCCTTGTGGAATGCCTAAAGGTTTGTAAAATACACTGATAATAAATATTACATTATTAATCCAGGGTGCAAAGCACAATACGTCACAATCGTAACATTTCATTGTGCTCAAAATATGTACATACATTATGTACAAAACTGTCTCAATTTTGTTTGTTAAAAGGTTGGATTAAAACAACCATTCCTTCTGGCATGCTCATGAATTTCACTTGGAGTATGACATATCCTCATCGGGTATCAAATTTTATTTTAATTACATGCATGAGATAATCCATGATAAATAATACTCTACTAATCCTTTGTATTACAATCTCTTTCCTTTGAAGGGGGGATATAGAATAGAATTGTGGGATCTTCATAATAAATGGCTGGCCAACCTTACTCAACTTGAACCTGGCCAGGATTTTATTAAAGGAAATCCAACGTAATATGAACTATTTATTAGCAAATAAACTACGCAAGATGAATAAAAATTGTCTTTCTGTTGAATATTTTTAATTGAGCTAAAGCTAACGAGTTCGTACACTACAGTATTTGTAATGATAATGATTGATTTGATATTTCAGATCACAATCTCATGTAGTACGAATCCCTGATATGTATTGTCATGATTGTATTGTAAGATTAGTGAGGGAAGCAGGTGAGTTTGGAATGAGTGAAAATGGGTACTTTTCATGTTCCGATGTGGATATCGTCGATGGGCGTTTCTTCGAAAACAACTGTCATGGACATGGAATGCCCAATGGCAACAGCTGCCTTTGTTATCGAGGTGAGAAATAACTATTAAATCATATGATCAATTAATCTTGTAATACTCCACAATTCAAGTTGCAGCTGATATTGTGATCTTATTGTTAGATTTGTATAACATACACTGCAGATTTAAATTTTTAACAACTTTTTCATGCATATCTATCCATTTGTTTTATGACCTGTATATACCTAGGTATTTCATATTGATATTCATTTTTTCCCCATAACTAATTAACTGCATATAATTTCAAATTAGGGTGTCAATTATTTCAATCTGGTTAAGCAGAATGGGTTAATGGGTAAAGTACGTCATGACTCGGGTTAATATACTCGTCACTCCCTATCCATAAACATATTGCAAAATATTTATTGAATAAGGGGAAAAATAAAAATAAGTTAACGTTAATAGGAGCAGAATTTTGTTGTCAAATAAATTTAAACCTGTAACGAACAGTTCTCAATAGAAATGATCGTAAACTGATCATTAAATAAACTGAATTAATAAAAGTTGAAAACATTAACAGGATACGCTTACTGTAAATAAATCCTTGAAGAACTAAACTCTGAGAAATAACGAATTTGAACAAAGGAGTAACATTGCCAGATTGCTTCATTCCTCCATTGCATTGTTGAGTCTTTGTTTGCAAACGTTGATTTTCAAGCTAACAAATATACACTCCTTTGTTCAAATTCGTTATTTACCAGAGTTTAGTTGCTCAAAGGATTGATTCACAGTTAGCGTTTCCTTTTGTCTAAAATGTTTTAAATTTTTATAAATTCAGTTCGTTATACAGTTTTTAATACATATTCTGTATTTGACAACAAAAGTATGCATTATCGTAATGATTTAAGCATATTAAGCCTAGAAGGTGCTAAAAATTGTTAAATAAATAAACAAACATTATTTTTTAAACAAAATATAGGATTCTCGGGTCCTCTTTGCCAATACGAAGAAGAGTGCACGGACGATTATGATTGCAATGGTCGTGGAGTTTGTGTTTATATCGGGGGGACTAATTATCCATCTCGACAATGTTTTTGCGCACCTGGATTCCACGGCGAGAGATGTAGTCTGATGAACTTGGCGATGCTTCCAACACCTCAAACTTTGAATCCTTCCATGTACAAGAGCAAAGTGCTGAATGATAAAGTCACCCTTCTTTATAGAGTAAGAACCAATTGAAAGTAACTGTCACTTATTTCTACTATCAAAGTTATTTTTTATTGAAAGATTTAAAATATTTTATGTTTTGGTAGGATGCATTCGGTTTACATAATATGTAGTTATATATTTAAGTGACCCTATTGATTTTTTTGTATATAAAAGATGATACCTACAACAATGGCTTCAATGAATGAAATAGAATTTGTAATGGAGATTATGGGAACTTCGTATGGATCCTTAGGAATGCGACCCAATTCTTTTGATGAAAAATGTAAACTATGGCCTGCGATTGACGAAACTATGATGTAAATCAATTAACATTACTAATTATTTATGAGCAAGTTTTTAAGAGTACACTTTAGGTTTTTTCAACCAAGCTTCTAATACTATAATAAGAACAATAATACTATCAATAATTATAGTTACTTATGTTGAGAAACATGACATGAAAATCTGATCTACCAGTTATTATTGTTTCCTTAATATTCATAGTATTTCACACAGTGTACAAATCTTCAAATAATCTTTGTAGTATTAGCATTTTAATAATGGTTAAAAAGAAAGTCAATGATGCCAATAGTATTTTAAGATACCTAACGTACTTTCCAATATTATTACAAAGTTCAAAATTTTTGGTTTTTGGTTTAGCATATTGACTATTTCAAATAATTAATCTTGTTTAACCTACAGGGGTGAAATGTCCATGGGGAATCAGAACTCGATTAGTAGGTCGCAAGTTCAAAGTCAAACCTTTGACAATCACACAGAGTCACGCATCAAATCTAGAGCGATAAATGATGCAATGCCCATGATGAATATTAATCAAAGAATGACTAGACCTTCTGCGGTACGTTACATAATGTTTTCTATAAATAAACTTCTAAAAAATTAATAAAAACATGTAATTTTAAATTTACATTTATTTAAAGTATGCACCTAAGATGGGAATGTTTCACCCTATGGATTGCTGTGATATCACTGTGGGAGCGGCGAGAGGAATGTTTTCAAGAGTAAGAGATTATTATACACGAGAAATTGCGACTCCCTTATTGGATGAAGCATATGGTGGCTGGGACGACATTACTTCAGCCACAGGTTGGGAAATGAATGGCAAAACAACGTTGATATTTCGGAAACGATTAATGACTATGGATCTAGCTGATCATTCAATTTCTGGAGAGATGCATGTAATCTGGGCAATAGGACAAGAACCAGGAAAGTACGTTCATGTACTTCCTTCCGGTCTGGAAGCAGACGGAGAAATGCCGACGAATAAAATGTTCTACACTCCGGACGAACTAAAGTACCATGGGCATGGCATGCAACGAGGAAAGCTTGTACTGGATTTTGCAGCATAAAGTTTTAAAACAATTAATTGATGCTCTAGAATATTATGTACATATATTTCATTTAAACTGCAAATAATATTCTTAAATCCTGTTTTAAGCATTTTATTTCCGTGTATTTATCATTCAACTCTTTGTTTTTACATAAAATTTGGGCGTAGTTTTCTCTCTGATTTTGATTTAATCTATCAATCTAAACACACTAAGTCTGGTTAGCGCCTGCACTAACGAATTTAATCATTTGCATGTCCAGTTTAATGTTATTTTATTTCAATTGAAAGAAGAATACTATCGTACACATTACTGTTCGAATGAAAGTCAGTTTATGACGTAATTTGCTGACTCTGCCTACGCAGTCCATTAATTACCTGATCATTCTGGCACGCGATGTGTCATTTAATTCTACCTATTAAAATTAAAACAAAATACTGCAAGAGCAAAGCCATTATTACACTCATCAAGTAAAATGTTAAAACTGATATAGACATTAAAAGTAGTATTCCTAGATATTCGGGATGTGTTGCGAATGTTGTTTTACAGTGCACACAAATGTTGGCTTTAAATTGACGTTGTTCCAAAGCTCACACGCATTTCACCAAACGGAAGTTACTAATGTCTTCCACTGTTTATGTATAGACACTAATGACGTTATACAATGTGTCATTCGAATTTTCAATGGTAGCATTATTCTACATTTAGGAAATCATTAAAATACTCTTAAAACATATACAGTAGGTGCTTGTTGCTTACTAATAAATGATTATGTATAACTGTAGGGTAGAAATGCGAGTCAGGTATCCAATATCTATACATAAAACTCCGCAACATTTTATTTTTACATCATTGACTCAAGTACTAAGTGAGTAATAATGTAGTGCTGTTCATTTACATGATTTTTAAAATATGTGACGTGATCGCATTTTTTAATTAAAACATATCTTGAACCTTGAAGTGTGTTCAAAATTACTACAGTTTACACTCCGAAAAATCCGATATTAAATTAGATTTAATTATTGGGTATTGAAAAATGGAAAACAAATATAAGTTCATGTTATGTTTGATTAACTGGGTGTGTTTTAGTTCTGCGCACGTTGCAATGAATTTTCCTAAAGCTAGAATGTTAAACTTGGATGGTCTAAACCCAGGTTCACATAAAGCTCCTTGTGGAATGCCCAAAGGTTTGTAAAAATAATAAATTCTTACTAATTGTAAGTAAGTACTCCAGCCAGAGTGCTCTTAAAATCCCTAGATAATAAACTTTCGCATATATTGCAATTTCAAGCCTAAGTCAATGTTTATTTTTTAAAAGGTTGGCTTAAAACTTCAATTCCTTCTGGAATGTACATGAACTTTACTTGGAGTATGACGTATCCTCACCAGGTATTGAAGAATTTGTTTCATTTTTCAGTGTCACTATATCTCTCGTTGTTTTTCAAACTGTAGTGTCATTAATGTAATTATACCATCATATTTAGGGTGGATACAGGATAGAATTATGGGATCGTGATTATAAATGGTTGGCCAACCTTACTATGCTTGAACCTGGTCAGGACTTCATTAAAGGAAATCCCACGTAATAAATGAGAATATTATGGCCTTGTCAATATATTTCGCAAACTCTTTGTTTGGCTATTTTTTATCAAGTCAAAGCTAAAAAATATTTTCTATTTTGCATGAAATGAATTATTCTGAATTTACAATGATCTTGCAGAGCACAATCTCATGTTGTACAAATCCCTGAAATGCCTTGTCAAGATTGCGTTGTGAGGCTAGTGAGACAAGCAAATGAATTTGGTCAAAATGGTTACTTTTCCTGTTCTGATGTGGATATCATCGACAGGCGTTTGTTCAGAAACAGGTGTAATGGTCATGGAATAGCAACAGGAAACAACTGCTTTTGTTTCCGAGGTAAGAAACATTAACAAATCATAATTTTTTCATAAACATAAAATTGCAAGTTGTAGCGATCTACTCATTAAAGGTAAATGTCACCTGGTATGGATATTAAATCCATAATAGTGGACATCTACTAGAGATTCCCAACTCTTAAAAATCAGGTAGGGTGCCTAAAGCTTTTAAGTAGCACAATGTACAATTTATGGGCGTATGAGAGCGGAATTCCTACATCAGTGTCGAGGATTTTCAAAATAACTCTTTTGTGTTACTCGGGTGCACGGGTATGTGTCTATATAGGAGTTTAATTAATAATAATTGTTATAGTTTTATAAATCATCAAGCCTGTATATTTAATTAGGCCATGGGTGCAATTAAAAGATTTTTTATTTGCATATAAATAATCACTCATGGCCCACTCTATTTTAATTATAATTATATCACTATCTGATCAGTACACAGCAGTATTTTTACTTTACACAGCTTCACCAACCAGAAGTCCTTCAAATGAGTAACCACTCATTTTTACAATTTTTAGCTTCATTTCCCATGTGCTATGACATAGCCGTATTTAGGGGGTGGGCAAGGGACAATTTATTTATACTTGCTGTCTGATTACTATCTAATGTAACTTATGGCGTTCACTTCATTTCTTTATTTCTTTGTTCATAAACGTTGCTTCACAGCATTTAGTTTTATGAAAGATATTCTGTGATTGTAAATTCTTTGTTCTTTCTTCGTTGTGATTCTTTGTTCTTTGTAATTCTTTGTTCATACTCGTTACTTACCAGAGTTTAGTATTTCAACGTATTGTATATTTCTGTTTTGCTATTCATGCTTTTTCTACCTTGATCCATCCTATGCTATGTATTTCATGCACAAATACTGAGGTTTTTAATTTCAACTATTTAATATTTAATCGAAAATTAGGTATTTAATTTTTAAAGGTTTTCATCAGTCTACCTACTTGTATTTTTTCAGTGGCGGAGCTGATCATGATACAATTCAATTAACAAAGTGAATTTACTTGAATGTAGGTTTCTCAGGCCCTCTTTGCCAATATGAAGAAGAATGTATGGATGATTTTGACTGCAGTGGTCGTGGAAAATGTGTTTATATTGGGGGAACTAATTATCCATCTCGGCAATGCTTTTGTGCTCCTGGGTTCCACGGCGATAAATGCAGCCGTGTGAACATGGCCATGCTTCCAACATATCAAACTTTAACTCTGTCTATGTACAAGACAAAAATGCTGAATGATAAAGTCAGCCTTCATTACAGAGTATGGTACTAGTTTAGTAATGTAGTATAATATAATAAATACTATTTGTTAACAATTAAAAAACCAGAAATACTATTACAATTTCCTTTGAAAAATACCTCACTCAATCTAAAAAACTCATCAATACAATTTGTTTACTAAGATGATACCAGCATCGATGGAGTCAATGAATGAAATAGAATTTGTAATGGAGATAATGGGAACTTCATTTGGAGCCTTAGGGATGCGACCAAATTCTTTTGATGAAAAATGCAAACAATGGCCTGCCATTGACGATACAACGATGTAAAAATCTATTTAAACAAACTTTACTACTTGCATGTATCTGTATTATACTCAAAGGAAAATAATATTGAAATATTCAATATTTCAAAATTGGAGAGACTTAAGCAAAGATAAAAATTATATAGGGGAGGAATGTCGATGGGAAGCCCGAACTGGATGAGCAAGTCACAAATTCAACATGATATAAACCACAATCACACATGTACAGAGTCCAAAACAAAAACCAGAGCTATGAATGGTGCAATGCCAATGAAGACTAATCAAAGAATGACTAGACCTTCCGCGGTTAGTGTAATTATAATATTATGTCTCAAGCAAAACAGTTGGAAATTTTCATTTATTTGAATTTTTTTAAAGTATGCACCAATGATGGGGATGTTTCACCCAATGGATTGCTGTGACATCACTGTGGGAGCGGCGAGAGGGATGTTTTCCAGAATCAGAGATTATTACACACGAGAGGTAGCGATGCCCCTGCTGGATGAAGCTTATGGTGGCTGGGACGACATTACTTCAGCCACAGGTTGGGAAATGAATGGCAAAACAACGTTGATATTTAGAAGAAGGTTAATGGCTGTGGACCAGGCTGATCATTCAATTTCCGGAGAGATGCACGTAATCTGGTCAAGAGGACAAGAATCGGGAATGTACATTCATGCACTTCCTTCCGGACTGGAAGCAGAAGGAGAAATGCCGATGAATAAAATGTTTTACACTCCTGATGAGCTTAAGTACCATGGACATGGCACTATGCAACGAGGAATGATGGTGTTAGATTTTGCAGCATAGAATTTTAAAATACTTGTGTACCTGATATTATTACCTGTACCTACCTACACTTATCTTATAACTAATAATAATACTGGGTTGGTATTAATCATTGCCCCCCCCCCACTGGAATCATTTCTAGGATCCTACAAAGCAAACGCTATACATCTTGTAGGCAATATTTTTGTGTACATAATGAACTATTTATTATGGTTGATCTGGTGTAAACAATATTTTACTAAAAGCTCAATCTCTCAAAACAGATAAGAAAACTTACCTGATTCCAACTAATATGAAATAAAACTTCACAGCCCTGTTCAGGGTTTAAAATATTTCTTTAAAACCGGTGTATTTCAATTTTCCATTTTATAATTTTTTGAAATATTTGAAATAATTACAAAAAGCTGGAACTTGAATTTTGTCGACTCTACTTGTATGGCTTCAGTAGGGGTCAATTGTTATTACCACCCCTGTACTTTAAATTAAAATTTTTTAAACTTGTCAAATCTTTAAACTCTGAAATTTTTATTGTAACATTATTACTATATTGGCTAATAAAAATTTCTTCATGAATGACTTGCCCACATTCCCTTTGAGATTAAGAGCCTATAATATACCTACCTTTAAATGTGAGCAGGTAAATCTTTTTCCTGCCTATCGCATTGCTTTATGGCACTAATGAAATTAGAAACATTTACATTTACACTAAAATTACACAATGTATGACCTTTGGGGGTAGAAGGGCATCCTTTGTGTTTTTAATGAATTTTTCTGGCTGCCCACAGCCACAGACGATATAAGCGCTTACAGTAGTGCGTGCAATTTATCGAACTAGAAAGTGATATATACAGAATTTTTAATATTAAAATGTTGATATTTATTATTAGATGTATATATCCTTTGTATGCCTATTCAGAAACAATTGTTAAGGACTTGGAATTTCTAATGGAAATTACTGCGTCTGCATTAGAAATATACATAAATATAAATGTTTCCAATTAATTTCTCTTCGCAATTAATTAAATTACGTTTCATTTAATGAAGGTATCTATACATTTAAAACTAAAACGTTTATTACAGCGTTTAGCAAATAATGTTTATGGTCCTTTCTGTCGATACACGAAGAAGAGTGTAAGAATGGCTTGGACTACATGATGGGCGTGGGAATGTTTCTGTTGAAGGATCTAATTTTCTACCTCGTAAATGTTTTTGGCCTATGGGTTTCACGGAGAGAAATACTATACCAATAGCAAATGACCATGCTCCCCATACTCATCTCACTTTAGATCTTTTTATGTACATACAAGCATAAGATTGTAAATGATAAAGTCACCCTTCACTTCGTTCAGAGTAATAACTGCTTCAACCACTCGTAATTTCGCAATCATTATAACTAGGATGGATACTATAATCTAAATTTCATTTGCTGGCCGTTTGTTTACCTCAACAAAAGCAAAAACAAAGCTATAAAAACTTTTTGTTGATTAAAATCGAACAAAATTCTCCTTAGAATGTAATTGTAAAGATGTTTGTGTATTATTATTTTACTAGATGATACCAGCCTTTATTTTATGAAGGAAATGGAATTTATAACTGATATAATGGAAACTTCATAAGGAGCCTTAGGGACTTGGGATGCGACCCCATTTTTACGACGAGACGAATAAAGAATGGTCAGTCATTGACGAACCAATGATATAAAATATTCAGATATAAAGACAATCTATTCGAGAAAAATGAAAGTAAATGTGAATGTGATAAAGTTCCTAGACATACTATCCATTCACCACTACAAAAATTATTCTTTTTCAACAACTCAAAGGGGTGGATCAATGATGGCAAATCAGAATTGCATGAGGAAGTCTCATAATTGACCTGAGACGAATCATAATCATACTAAATAACACGGTATACATTCTATCTGTAAAATGATGGATGTTGGTGTTGGTGCCCTTACCGGTGTACTTAGTGCATTAGGAATGAATCTTCACCGAAAAATAACTAAGTATACATATTACTATAATATAAGGATTCATTTGTTAGTTAGTATGCATTTTATTAGTATTAGTTTGCAGCTATTGTTACTGCTTAAAATACTAATTAAAATCCCATTTAAAGTAAGCATGAGTAAGGTGGATTGCAGAGAATCAGAGCTGCGAAACCAGGTTTTCTAGAAACAGAGATTACAACGTACGAGAAAATTATTTAAATGTCAACAACGTTATTAAATCAAGTCATTGGCTGATATGATACTACCGTATTACGGTATTTACCTGCAGCACAGAGCACAGCTACAGTTTGGGAAATGGATGTTAACACAACCCCGAGAACAACTCTTTAGAAGAAGGTTTTGAACAATGAACTAATAATAAGCAGTGTATAATTCGATTTCTGGCGAGATGTACGTAATTTGAGCAGGAACGAGAAATATGTAGATTTGTAGCCTTCCTTCATGTCTCAAACAAAAGAAGAAATGCCGACAAATATTGCAGAATTTCGAGCTGAAGTCTTACCAACGGCATTGCTTGCGAAGAATAATATTTGGAATTGATTTTGCAGTAGAATTTTGAGTGTAGTGTGTACTTGTGTCAACTTGTGTAGGTACACCAGTATTATTTATAAATAGAATCTGCAATGAAATGACCGATATAATTTGAAATAATAAGAGATAGCCCGATAACACCTTGCACATTCATGAATCATGACTACGACAGACTGTGAGGGAAACCTCATTATTTTTAATTGTCATCTTCATGGCCGTATCTAGGACTCCATTTCGGGAAGGACATAATTTCAAGTTTTTCGAGCTTAGCACGCAAAATTAAAAATCGATGTTTTTTAAACTTTTTTTGGTAAAATAACCTCTTTTTTTAGGATTGTGGCAGGAAACCTTTGCTTCGTTCAATACAGCCTTGGTCATCTTAGAGCCTGATGCATTTCGTTCTTTGACTGACTGAGCGTTGTAAACTTGAGTATGTACTATGTAGTATAATGAAGAGTTTTGTTATTTATATTCCTGGTTACTATAAAATATATTATATTTCTAAAGATCATCTATACGTAAACATTTTTTACATCATTTTTACATCTAAAAGTTTAGTGAATGTCAACAGCTATGTACAGTATGTACATAAACTGCAGTAAAATTATTATTGCAGTCCACGTCCATTTCATTTCAGTTGTTGATTGGAGCGTTTTTAATTGTCTGTAACTAGTTAGTATCAGTAAAGACTGATAGTTATTTAAAAATACATAATGCTGAGTTTTGTAGGGGTACAAAATGAGTAATGTTAATGTATAATTTGCAATCTGGAAATCTACAATTCCCAAATTATTTTCAGCCGGAGAGGACTGTTTTTAACATTAAATCTCCATGCTTGAAAACCCTTGAACTCGTGTGTATAAGTTACATTAATTTTTACATTATACCTACATTTATAATATGGTATATATGTATCATTCCACCTTGGGTCATTCTGATTACTAATACTACACAACAGATATTTAGACACTATACAGATATATAGGTACACACTTTGAATACACTACTATATTATGTCGACATTACTAGTGTAATGTCTACACATTAAACAGATCTGAAATTAACTTACATCCATATTCAGTTTACTTGAAATAAATGGAATACATTACAAAAAATCTCATAAGTAAAGCTGTCAAGTGTGTAATGAGAATCTATATAAGCAGACTATAAGCCCTTAAGGGCACTTATAACATTCATACCTACAATTCATAGAACAGAATTTTGTAGTATACCTATACTATAAACAATTCTGTAAAATATTCCATTCTATGATACGCACAATGTAAACAACCAAATAAAAGGGTTCGTGTTCATCTTATTCGCACTTGACCAAATGCATGTACAGCTTAAGGATCTTTTGCGTAGGTACAGGGTGCGGTATGCAAAATAATAATCAAGCAACCTTCTTGATAAGCTTTTACAGGTATTGTGAATCATTTTACTTTTAGTGTCTATAGTCTATACCATTCAAATTCAATTTGTTCAACTGTTCAAGTGATGACTTAGGAATGAGTGAATATTTCGAGCTTTGAAATAGTCAATTATTGTTGAAACAAGTGTGCAATTTTACTAAAGTAGTCCAATGAATGACGCATTTGACCACACGCTGATATGCAAATACAATCCTCCCTAAAACGTTAATGGGGTGTCCTTCTGTTCATTTCGTTCCCTTAGGATTCCGGAGCCAAAAAAACGATTTCATGTGTAAACAGGGGCTGTAAAAATGTGTAAAATTGTTATCTCAATGAGGCTTGAGCTAATAGTGCAAAAATAAAAATAAAACTGATAAATAGAAAAAGCAAAACTGTTTTCTGTTGTCTAGCTTTACAAGGAATATGATAATTGCAATATGGACAGTGTACCTAATATATATCTACATTTTTGTTGTACACTTTAGTCTAGAACATGAAAATCTGATTGTCTCACATTCCATGACAAAATATGGAGTTGAGATAAATTATGTGTTCATGCTAAATGTAACCAGCTACGTTTTCTTATTTTCCCGAGAGCAACATTTGCTCCATATTTTACAACTACTCTATCCAACCCTACATATTTATTGTGTTTTGTATGCCAGTTGGAATTCCATGTTTCATGCAGATTCTTCTTATTACCCCATTTTGTATTTATTTGGTGTTACTTGTATATTATGTTTCTTTAGAGTTTTCAGGTGGCTCGTGATGCATAATGTATGTAGGTACCTAACAACTATGCAAGGTAATCATACGAAAACTAATAGAATAGCTTTCAAAAGCGATGCACTACATTATTACCACGTCAATTAGCCAACACCCACTTGTACGTAACAGGACTGTAATTTCTGTATTGGTAATAAATTAAACAAATACCGGTTGAAAGTGAAACGAAAGCATAACACGACAAATGCCTACCAAAAGTCACCATTAAAGTGATTCATAATGTAAATTCATAATTAAATTACAGATTTAAAAAATATTTTGTCAATCTGGGGCAAGATGGAGATTGTATTGGACGAAAGTACCTTCGATAGTGCAGATACTAGATATGGATCTCTTAATATCAACATATTTGGAAATACTGCACATTTTTAATCAAAAATTTTTGATTTTCATGTCGCATTGAAAGATAACACCAAAGCTGTATACAACTGGTATAATAAGGCTAATATTATCAGCGAGATAACAAAAATGATTAAGGTTGATATTTAAAGGCAAAGGAACAAACTGTATTCCCTTAAGTAAAATTCTAGCAACAGACCAACAATAAGCTGGACTACATGTTGATGAACCAATGTATCCTATTAATCATTTAGGTAAGAATAGTTTTATGAGAAACAATATAATATTAATGACGTAATGCTGGGGACAGCGCTGTAATGTAATCAACATTGTTTGAGTTTTAAAAGCATTAACTGTAATCTGTTCCGGATGTGAATTGTGAATGTAAATCATCTAAAAATATGTAAATAAAAGTAAAAGAACCCCGAATGTTTAAAAAGCTCAAGCCGAATGTGTTGGGATATGCATAGATATTTCTCATCCTAGCAAAAAATAATCAGACTTTTATAGAATTATAAGATTCGATTTTTAACATTTAAAAACTAAGTAAGCTATGTTTAGTAAGATTACAAATCATAGGTGTAGCCAGGATTGGGTTCGGGGAGGGGGAACTCAAAACATGATGTATATATGGCTCATTATATTTGCTCAAAAATTTGAGCAAATTTGGCCAAAAATTAAAATAAAATACTTAAAATTCACGAGTAAAGCGATTTTTTTTTCGATTTTATGAATTTTTTTTGGTAAAATAACCCCTTTTTTCTGGATATCGAGTGGGGCAATTACCCCCTTGCCACCTGGCTACGCCAGTGTTACCATTAATAGCAATGAATCCATAAGCTACTAACATACCTTACCATGCAGTTACAGCTGTGATCATAATTTCAGCGTGTAAAGTTTAACATTAAAAGCAGTATAGTATGTAGTGTTTCTGTTGGTAATGTAATTTGGGTTTTTATGAAGCTGACTTTTGACCACAACATTATTGTAAAAAGTATACATTATTTGTAACACAAGACATATTATACACAATACACATTCAGATTTGATAGGAATCCGTGGAAGAATCGAGTCAACTAAAGAAAAGGTGGACAAGACATGATCTGGTTGTTCGATATTGCCTTCCACACCAGAATAGCTGCGGGACGATTTAGTTTTACTTTCTCACTGCGTTGTTCTGAGTTCTGACTCGGCTGCTGTTGTGGTGGGTGATTGATAGGACGACGGGACATGTAATTATGTATAACAAGGATTTGTCATATGGGCATTGCATTGTAATTATCCAATAGTAAATTCAAGAGCTTGAAAAAACAATAAGACTAATCGTAATATTTTATACGTGAACAGTCATAAACTTGTAAATATTGGTTGAATGGTAAAGAGATTAAGTATTTTGCAAATGAACCTTTCTTCTTAACCAATTTCACTTAAAATGCTAATAATAATCATGCAAGGTACTTATAAGACAATAAACATAAAATATAACTGCATATTGTGTTAAAGTCTAATCGTAATATACAATTTGCATATTATCAGATTTCGTGTAGCATGCCCTCCGGGGAAAGTCTAAAATTGAATTGATTTGCAGTGTAATATAATCTACTTAATTTCACCCCAAAAGTAAAGTCCCGTCAAAACTTGAGACACACACAGCGTGTGTTTTGTGTTTACAAAAGAAAGGTCAGGGACTATTTTTGGGAGTTGCTTTGCATACACTTAGGTAGATCCTGTCAAAGTCTCAAATAAGACTTTCGTTCAAGTGAAATTGTTACTGACAATGTTAAAGCGAAAATAATTGGTGATGAAGCCTTCGTTGTTTTTATTATTGATGAATAAGACTTGTTCTTTACAAAGGACTACTTACACAGTACAACAGATACCTTTGTGAACGAATCGTAGGAGCTGTGGAAAGAGTACATATGCTAAATGCTTAAATATTGTAAAAATATTATACAATAAGGTTTGCCGTGTACCCTTTTAGCGTTTCTGTGAGTTATGGTAAACAACATTGGTAAGTAATAGGGAATAATAAGTAGTTCCACCTTTGACTCTTACGCAATTTAAATCGAATCCAAGTTCTGTTTCTTTATATTGTCAGAAATTCAGATCACTATTCTTCCCCTAGCCAAGTATAAAAACAGAGTGCAGTGTTCTCGATTTCATCAGTGTTCATGGTGTTCTCATATGGAATAAGTTAAGGTGCACAGTGTTGGTTCAAAAAGTCTAAATGAAATTGTGTTTCGTTTCATGCCATTTTTCTGTCTTTTTCAGTTCTAGTGTAAAATTCGAGAATATATATTGGATCTAACAAAAAATTATATAATCCTTGCATGGTAAGTATTTTTATTGAATATACCTAAGTGTGTTTTGAAAGAGAGACTTTCTACATTCGTCAGTGTGGACTACTTTATATTCACATTTTTATTGTAGAAAATGCAGATGCTGCTGCGAACCATTTTGGTTCTAAGCTGTGTCTTGTACCATGTCCATGGATATGGATTTCGATACAGACAAGATCTTAGAACTAATGATAAGCGATTATGGATTCACGTTCCTGGAGGGGACCCCATGGTGCAAACGGAATTTGACGATAGTAAGCCCATGTACTATATTTTCGCTTGTTTCTATTGCGTTTCATTTTCAGTTCTCAGAATTACTTTCATTTTTCATTACACAGCTGTATATTTAGATGCTTATACACACACGTATCTATGCTCAAAGCAGTTTTTTAATCCCTTAAAACTAAAAACATTTAATGAACTAATTTCATTTTTGCCAAATTATTTTCGTACACAATATTATGGAGCTTAATAAAACACTAACCGCTGATTACTCATGAAACAGAGCCAGCCTTTCTGAAAATCCCACCAAGAAGACTACCAAACTCTCGATACCAAGAACCTAATAATGCTATTGTGAACCCGATCCGCCTGCCGGGTATACCAAATAGAGGGTTTCCAAATCCATCATTACCACCACCATTTCCAAGTAACGCTCCCCTACCTATCAGCAACAATCGCGTTCGTCCCGCATATCCCGACAACGAAGAAGGTTACAGATACCCAAAACCCCAGAATGCCTTAGAACTTCCAAACTCTGATCGCCGTCCGACGCCTTCGCCTAGACCTGGCTCTGGTTTTGGAATAAATGACCAAGAAATTAGAGATCGCGAACGTCAACGCGACAAAGAAATTGCTCGTGAAAAAGAAAGGGAAAGGGAACGGCAAAAACAATTGGAACTAATTGCTGAAAGACGCCGAGAGCAAGAGAGAGAGAAAAAGAAAGAGATAGAACGAAGGAAAGAGATAGAAAGGGAGAAGAAATTAGAGCAAGAAAGGCGGAGGGAGCAAGAGCGGGAGAAAAAATTAGAACAGGAACGAAAAAGGGAGCTAGAAAGACAAAAAGAGATCAAACGCGAGCAGGAAATCAGGCAAGAGGTCATTCGAAGAGAACAAGAAAAAGCTAGGGAAGAACGCAGGCGAGAACAAGCGATTCGAGAGCAAGAAAAGCGTAGAGAGCAAGAGTTGAAGGAAAAGCGTCGTGAACAGGAATTACAGCAAAGACGGAAGGAACAAGAACTCAAGCAACAAAGAGAACAAGAGAGAAGGCAACAAGAACAAAGAGAGCAAGAAATAATCAAGGAAGAACGTCGTAAAGAACTAGAGATCAGGCAACAGGAGCAGAAGGAGCAAGAGAAAATCCGGGAAGAACGCCGGAAAGAGCAAGAAATCAGACAGGAGGTAAAACGGCGAGAGCAGGAACTTATTAAGGAGGAGAAAATTAAGGAAGAGCGTCGGAGAGAGCAAGAGATCAGGCAAGAAGTAATTCGGAGAGAGCAGGAGAAAGAACGGAGGCGAGAACAAGAGATCCGTCCGATTTTCAACCCTGACGACGATGTTTCCAACGAAAGACCTTTCATCCCACCTTTTGATGCTCCCGTGTTTGAACCGGAAGAACCAGAACTTCCCCCACCCCTTCCTCCAAGACGCCCTCCATCCAGGGATCGGAACCCTGAATTCGGACCTATTGGCGGTAATGATCGCTTTGCTTCCGGTGGCGGGGGACAAAGTAACCGAGGTCAAGACTCAGATTCTAATTTCAGACCGGTTGGTGGCGGACAAGGATTCGGTCCTGCAGGAGGTAGACCAGGCTCTTCAAATTTTGTACCAAGTCGACCAGGAGGTCCAAGTGGCTTTGGACCAGGCCAAGGAGGTCCAAGCGCTTCCAACCTCCGCCCGAGTGGTCCAGCTAACTTTAGACCTGGACAAGGTCCTGAAGGCCCTTCAAGTTTTAGACCGAGCGGAGCCGGAACTGTGAGTACAACTAACATAAGCTCTCAACGAGGCCAGTCGTCCAATGAACAGCAGGGATCTTCAAATGCATTTGAATCTGAGGAGACTTCTGAATTAGGACTAGGCCCTAGTCAAGGCTCACTGGATTCTAATTTTGTACAAACTTCGAAAAAGGTTAGTTCTTCTTCTTCTTCCTCCTCTTCAAAAATGGAAGAATCTTCCAGTTTCAATAAGCAAGAAATCACTAGCGTCAATGATGGAACTAATGAAAAGGATTCTTCCGAATGCGGACGAGACGGAAAAGACGAGTATTTTTCAAATAGACTTGGAAAATGTGTTAGTAGAAATCAGGGATAATTTAATTTGAAAATACATTAATTGAAAACAAT
Organism: Pogonognathellus longicornis; assembly: GCA_034694085.1. Classification (NCBI taxonomy): domain Eukaryota; kingdom Metazoa; phylum Arthropoda; class Collembola; order Entomobryomorpha; family Tomoceridae; genus Pogonognathellus; species Pogonognathellus longicornis. The sequence continues at coordinate 25,385 of JAQFYB010000499.1, forward strand.
TTTGTAGTAATGACTTGCAACATGAAATTATATTTATATCTTTAATAAAGAGTCAATATTATAAACTTGTAATACGAATGGCACTATAATGAGAATTAATCATCAATACTTAATACAATGGTGGGCTAAAAATAAGTGATCCAGTTCAATTTACCTACATTTAGAATTATTGCATTTTAAATTGACTTACCATCTATTTGGACTGAAGTAAAACAATCGTACCTCTACGGCTAAATAAGGAATTTTCATAGAAAGTATCATGAAATAAAAAGAAGGCTTATATTTGAGATATATTCGGACAAAGTTGGACAGAGATTGGAGTGCTGAGAAAACAATTTTACTAAAACAAAAATACCTACTTCAAAATACCAAGATGATAAAATACAACTTGTACCAATAAATTGTTGTGCATACTTACTTTTCGAATTGAATTGTTTGGTATCTCAATATAGATTAGATATCTGTAGATTTTACAATTGTAAATTGTGAAATGATTTTATTATTAGTAAATATAAACCCCTTGCTAACTCTGTACGATTGTTATCTGCTTATACATTCTGACGCAAAGAAGTGATCCTGTAATCAAATTCACATATATATTTTAATACACATACAATACCTATTTCACAATAAGTATAGATTGAGATTGTTATCTGTAACTAATTGTAAGTCCGTATAGCGGGTGATTCACTCAGTAGGTAAATACATTTTTGCTACTTCACATGATTGCAGATATGTATCTGTTGAACGCATTAGTAATTGTACTTGAAATAAAAATCATAAAACGAGTTTGCCTTTCTGTTACTTTTAATACTTTTTTCCCTGAAACTATACCACTTATCTTCATAATATGTGACTCATTATGAGCTGAGTCATTACATTATAATGCACTAATATTAAGTCAATAAAGTTTAATGTTTAAAAAATCAATAATGTATACTATCTTAACTACTTTTACCAAAACAGTATTTCAGACCAGAAACACTTATCGATTCCTTTACCTTTATACCTTTACAACATAATAATAATAAATTTAATATTTCTGTTTGATGCCTCACTGCTAGTGGCCAAAATTATAAACTTTTAATTGTTAATGCTAGTTTTATCATTTAAAAGTCATAGTGGAAAATGAAGTTAAGACCTATGCCAATAAATATAGGTTCCAAACTTGTCAATCCTTTGTTATAGGTATTAACATGTTATTTTATTGTTCATTCGGACACAACATGTACATTTGTAGTTTTAGTTTACAAAGTCACACGAATTGATAAAAATGGTTGTGGTTGAGATTATGACTAAGGTTTATGTGTTGAGATCGAATGAATAATCAGGATGTTATGTAGCATGCATGCCTGTACCTACTTGTTTATGAGTATAATGGTGAATTGGTGAATGAATCACAGATATTAGATGGAAAGTGTAGATAGATACAAACAAAACTGACAAACAATGAGTAGAACATGTGAACACATAAGTTTACGCATACATATAATAGATAGTTAGATCCCGATGTAATCCTCGCTCTACAAATAGAATCTTATGTATGTTTGTACTCACTCATGTAATGTAATGTGTGAATACCTACCAAACACATTAATACTACACAGGTGTAATACACGTAAGTACATAAGTCCATTTACCAAATACATAGGTTCTTGCAACTACCAAGTAAGATTTTTGCATCATTAAATCTCGAACTTGTTCGCAGCTTCGTGAGTAATACAAAAAGCATTTTCTTCGCATACAAAAACATACTACCTGAAGATCCCTGACCCTCATTTCATGAGAGCTACTCGGGAATACCAACACACAGAGCCAACGTATATCTGTCTGATGAAATCTTTACACAAACACTCATATACATCTGCATGCATCTGTATTGTCAGCTTAGCATTCATAATTGCATCTCTACTTGTGTATGTATTCTCTTTAATACGTTTTACAATGACAATATTTTCATAAACACATAGGTATGTATAATGCATATATAATTTAGAACACAGACTGACAGAATACATGCATACATGCGATTTTACTTTTGCAAACGTTTTTAGCAAGCTCATATAACGCAATAATAACAGTGCTTGCCTAGCTGCAACAATATTGAACGGACAACACTATACCATTATTGGCATATACATACCCCCAGTTAAAATGTTCTGACCTGTATATGTGTGAGCCAAGTAAATTCAACGTGTATACTTGTTTTCAACTTCTAATGTAGCATAGAAGAACAAAGGTTGTTGGTACAATGAAAACGTTTCCGTCTAAATGCAACGCAATGAATCATACTTTTACACATCAGATTACACGTTTTCTTGCGGACAGGTGAAAGACAGAACGAAATGAAAGGAGTATATAAGCCGGCTTTGTATGCCTCTTCTTTCAATGATTATTATAAAGTAAAGCAGACAACAACTGTATAGAATCCTAACCAAAACAACTGCGTTAGCCAATGCAAATGCTTTGATAGCAAATATTGATTGACAAGTTCAATAAAACAAACTAAAATTGATTGAAAATATTCTGAACGCAAGGGTAAATTAAAGCGAGTTAATTTTTAGCAACATCACAAATTGTCGACCTCATATAGAACTAATTAAGAAAATAATATCGCACAGCCGAATCTCCGTTTTGTGAAGAAGCGCATCTCATTCTCATCTACCAAAGCTGAATTCAATCCTGAAGAATGTCAACTACAGTGAATCGAAAACCTAAGGTAATATTCAGCCTTTTATAATTGCAAATATAATTTTATATATTCAGTCATATATAGTATTGCGATTATGACAGTTGAATATGAGCCTTTCCACAATGTGTCTACCAGCCAGTTTAATAATATTCCAAATGTCATTTGCAGGCAATGTTTGTGAGTTCATCTAAGACAAGTATCCAGCAGCAAGTATATTTTAGCCAGAATCACATTTTTAAGAAGAACAAAGAATTTTATTCCTCTTGGATTTTTCTACGAATAACGTAAACCATTTCTTTTGAGAAAATTTAAGACGAGAGAAACATAAATCTTGAAGATCAACTTTAATTTGTATTTATTACAAAAAAACACCGTCTCAAAGAAGAAAGAGAGATTATAACTATTTGATTGTAATTTCCGTAACAAAGAGATTGGTAGCATCCATAAAAACAGAAAGGAGGACATACGAGTTACAATAATTATTAGAGACAGAAAGTGCCTACTGTGGTTTAACCGATCGAAGTAATTGTTTATTAACAACCAATAAACTTTCATATAAACTGATTATCGGTTTTTATTGATACAGAATCTACATTAATTGATTCTACAAAACTGAAGTTGATCCCCTGGTGAAGACTGCGTTCATCGCAATTAAATCTGTGAAATCCAGTGATTTCGGCTCCATACCGAAGAAACGGAAACATTTAAAAACTCTTAACAAAGTTTCAGCTCAAATGGCTCAAACACATAAAATGGCTTCGAAAAGTATTGTAATGTTAATACTGCAAGTTTATTTCATTACTCAGATAGTGATAATTTTAAGTATATCAATTGTTGGGGACAGCGATGCTGCTCCACTTCCATCCATAGTTGCATCTATACCTACCGTGCGTAAATGTAAAGATAACGAATACATGTCACTTTTATATTTGTGCGTACCAAAATTGTCCTTGATTTTTAATGGGACCCTGAATATTGGATAACAATTGAACATCAAGCTATAGCACCTATACAATTTGTATATCTACATTAATGTTTTTTACATAAGACTGTACCAAAACCAAAGCTGTTAATTTTTTCAAAAATGTTTATAAATGAAAAATTGTTTTTTCAGAATAGATGTAATTTTGTACAATTTGTTAAAATAAAATACGTAAAAAAATACTATCACAAAATCTTAAACTGTTGCTACAAATTAATTTGACATATTATACCATTCATAATTCATAACACTGATGTATTCCAAGTATTCCAACTTGCCCTTGCATTAAAGTTGACACTATCATGTATATATTCAGTATTGCACATTCGGCATTGTTCATAACTATAACACTTATAATAACATAACATAACATAACTAGGCAATAACTTTAAGATGTAATGAAGCTATAGATGTATGTATAGGTACAAAAAGGCGAAAAACGCTTAGGGCTTGAAGCACCTTACCAGTCACCAAAAGTTGTTAATGGGGGTTAGGCAATGGTAATGGTAGTTGTAATTTGTTTTAGCACTCATGCAAATACAACGCTAATTCTACAATAGTATTTCTGCATTAGTCTGTCTTATTTTTGCACGCAATACAATTACACATAGAACATAAATATTATGATAACCTATACTACTACTACATGTACGTGCACAACTAGATAGGTATATAGTGCATAAATATATTAGCCCTGAGCATATTTTATAAACCTTACCAGCTACCTTCAAAAATGTATAATATCTATATGCATTATGGACATGTTTATAAGAATGTGAGTTGAAATGCTACTTGCCAATCAACTAACATGCAAGCAAGCATAGGTAGGTAGATTTTCCTGGTCTATAGTGTCTCTAAACATAAACATGTTTTGTGTTCAATCTATAGATGTATGAATCATTGCCATTTGTTTACCTCTCAATTGCTAAGTAGAAACATGAATAAGAATATTTTGAAGAGCTAAGCAAGTTGAAGATCGACAAAAGCTCATGCATAACTCTAGTCAGTTTATAAACTCACTAGAATCTTCTCTTTACTTAGAATTGTCATATTTATTCTTTAACACATACAGTGCCGTTATCTGAATCAAGAATATTGATGCTACCTGTTGCAGACAACAAAATTACAGTACCACGGTAGTAGTAGTTGTAAGTTATCATCGTGAAAGTGTACAAACTTAAAGTTTGTGTGTGGTTCTTTTTATTTGAATTGAATACTTATTTGCCTTGAATTGTATATTTTCAGAAAGGTACATTTTTAGTTCTAATACTCAAATTAATTTTATCGCTGTTAATACATCTATAAACACTATAACACTAATGTCACAACTTTAAAACACAATGGAATTTTTGGCGTATGGTAAATTTCATACAATGTTTTTGTTCTTGGACAATTGACGGAAAGATTTTTTATTAACCTGCCCTTCCTTTGTAGGAAATCTCACGGAGGCATAATTATGGTGGTCTTAAGACATTTCTATTTGGTGTTGCTGTTGATTTTCATTCTGTTAACGAAACAAGAAATAGTCGGTGAACCACAGGAATCTACTACCACATCAAAATCAAATGGAAACATGCACATAAATCGTCCAAGCTTTGTAACAAATGTAACCCCAACTTGTAAGGACGGTATGATATATTCGACCACTCAAGCAAAATGCATTACAAAAACTAAAGCCAAGGGTGTTGGATAACATTTCGGGACTAGTAAATCTAACTCTTCAATTCAAAAAAGCATAATTTTTGTTGTAATTATTAAACAAATGCAACTTTTTAAATTAAACGTTTGATCACATGAACATGCTGTCAATTAAAATATTTTTCTTATAATTCTTATTCATTGTTTGTGAAGCTGACATATTTATTTTCTTTATTTCTGCCATATATTTGGCAAGTCAAAAAGGGCACCTCTTTGTTCATTAGAAAAGTTCTGGCGATATTAAAATCTCTACAAGTTATTGACCTTCTAATATCTGTAGAAGCTCATTAGACAATAAGTTCGTCTTTCTTTCTGGAATTCAGAAAAAAGTTTTCACCACCAAAAACACTTTGCATTACAATAGCATTATCTACGCAATCATACTTTAAAAATCCAGATGATCCTGGCCCGCCCACTTTTGGGGACGAGGTAGGGGATCCTTTATTAATGAATTTCCGATATCAAAATTAATCTGCCCATTGCATTGATGTAGTACATAAATAATAACAACTCTTTGTTTAAATGCTGTAAAAAGATTTAGTCCAGGTATATATTTAGGCCACCATGTATCGTAATCTTCATGCGTAAGGGCGTACCGAGGGGGGAGGCTTAGGATTAGATATGCCAAATTAATTATTGAGGTGGGAAGAAAATGGGAACGGGAACGGGACATAATGGAAATGGGAATTATTGAGGCAGGAGCAAGGTTTGTATCACGCTTGAACATGAATCATTTTATTAAACTCATTCTTTTTGTTGAGAGTTCTTCAACCCCACTTTTATTGGAATAAAGTTTGTGATGAAGTGTCATGGTAATTTACGATTTTGGCAACATGATAAATCTCGTGACACCTACTTCCAAAGAATCTATAATAATCCTACTTCTACATGAATTTGGGCCATAAACTACACTCCTCTGCCACTCTTGTATTAATTAGGTATAGATAGGGCATAGTAAACTCAATTGTCAATAAACTAAATGTCAGTTTTAGAGATGCATTGATGCATCTGAGCAAGATGTATATTTGCATAACCACTTTCAAGTAATTAATCGTCGTTTTAAAGTTTTGCTGTTTTATTAAGATCTTTGTCTTGAAAACGAAAGCAGTTCCAGAGTAAAAGTCTTATCCTAGCAATTTACAATGGAGCAGCGTGTGAACGACCACAAATCTGCAGTAGTTATAGGTGGAAAGTACAGACTAGTCAAAAAAATTGGAGCAGGTTCATTCGGAGAAATATATTTGGGAGTTAATGTCAGCAACGGGGATGAAGTTGCCATTAAACTGGAACTGGAGCGTACACGACACCCTCAATTACTCTACGAAAGCAAAGTTTATAAAATTTTACAAGGAGGGCTGGGTATACCTGCCATAAGGTAATATAAGTTTCAAATTATTAGCATGGGTGCAACAAAAGATTTTCTATATTATTTTCTTGTACACAGATGGTTTGGAGTTGACCAGGGCTACAATGTCCTCGTGATGGATCTATTGGGACCTTCCTTAGAAGATTTATTTAAAGTTTGCAATAGAAAATTCACACTGAAAACCGTTTTGCTTATTGCGGACCAGATAATTGCAAGGATAGAATTCGTGCACTCCAAAAACTTCATACATAGAGATTTAAAACCCGACAATATTTTAATGGGCAGTGGACGTCACTGCAATAAAGTCTTCCTCATCGATTATGGTCTTGGGAAAAAGTATCGAGACTCTAGAAATCGTGATCATATTCCCTACAGGGATGATAAAAATCTTACGGGTACAGCCCGCTATTCCTCCATCAATGCACATCTTGGAATCGAACAAAGGTAAATAAAACACCGAATTTGTCTCACTCGTTTAAATCACTCTTACAATTTTTAACGTTTAAAGATACAATACTTCGACCATTTTAAACTTAACCCGTTTGCTGCATGTCAGTGTATGTAACAATGAATAATAAAGTTGTTTATGTGAATAGTCGTCGGGATGACATGGAATCAATAGGATACGTTCTCATGTACTTTAACCGAGGGAGTCTTCCATGGCAAGGATTGAAAGCTGCAACAAAAAATCAGAAGTATGAACGCATCAAAGAGAAAAAAATGGCGACTTCCGTTGAAAGCTTGTGCGCAGGTTTCCCTGCGGAGTTTTCTATGTGAGTTGTATACGAAAATAGTTATAAAAGTTTAAAATTCACCATTAATTATTAGCCACTTTAGTAATTTGCCTTGTACATTTTCAACAGGTACATAAATTACTGTCGCGGTCTTCGCTTTGATCAATGTCCGGATTATATGTATCTACGTCAGCTATTTCGAATTTTATTCAGAAATATGAGCTACAGTTATGATTATTTGTTTGATTGGACTAATATGACTGCAGAAGAGGACACCTCCCATCATGTAAAAGATTTAGATGTAAATCGACCTGCTGACAAAGTTAGTCGTGGGCGTAAACGAAATGGTCGCGATGAAGATATGGAAAGCGAAAGATGAAGAATATAGAATGGTAGATTTGACAATTTGAGAGTATAAAATTATTACTAAATTAATTTCAGTTAACTATGACAGCTGCAAAATCCTAATGTGAACCTTTTAAAATCATGCTGAAAATGCAGATATTAAAGATGATTTCTGTATTAATAATTTCATGCAGAGAAATGAAATAATCATAACTTAATTTAACTATTAAGAAATATTTTCCTATATTTTATCAGCATAAATTGTTGAAAAGTATATTCAATATTCAATTATTTTATGTGTTCACTATTTTAGCTTTGACTGATAATAGTTACCTATCTACATTTTGACATTCGTCTGTTGAAGTGATCAATTAATTTTAAGTACATTATTTTATTTTATTACCTATTCATGAAGTAACGTTTTCTTGTGAAAATCATAAAAGTCCATTACACTTCATTTATGATTATATAGGTACCTATAACCAAATCCATTAACCTTTCCTCTTCAAATATTATGGGATTTATAGATAATCAACTTATTATTTTGTTTTGTTTTATGAATAAAAATTCCACATCGTGAATCATTCATGCTGCAGAGATATTAATACCAATTTACAATTAAATGAGTTAAAGCGTGTAACCTTTTTATCGAGAAAAACAGAGAAATATAAATTGGGATCATTCTTTCGATTATTTTTCCTGTACATGTTGAATAAATACATTGTACTTACAGTGCATATAGTACACAATACAATAGCATACAAGTACTTATCTTAAAGTTGTTTTATCATTGCTACTATCACATCATGATTGTTAAATCAGATTTGTTAGCTCTAATTTTTGGATGACAGAGATATATAGTACTTCAACTCAGAAGTGTTTAGTTGAATCAATCGTAGTTATTGACAGAAACGTTTATTATTAATAGTATTAATCGACTAATATTAATCATTAATGACGGCATATGAAAACAACGCAATTTAGTAGCCTTACCAAGACTGTATTGAGGGGACAGATATTTGCATTTGCCCCCTCCTATGAAATCCCAAAATATAGGGGTTATTTTAGAATAATAAGCATATTCATACCTCATATTGGGATTTTGCTCCCCCCTGAAACGGACTCCCAAATCCGGCCATGAACCTTATTTTATACCCACCCAGTAATCAAATACATATTATAAATATCAAAAGCAAATAAAGTAGAAATGTTAATATGTTGTAAACTGTCAATCGAAGTGAATGAGGTTGGTAAAACAAAACTCTCATTGCACATCTGCGACACTTTTGTTCGTCCCATTCTTTTATCAAACCACTTTGAAATACATAGATTAATTCACTGATTCTCATTGTCATGCATTCAAGAATCATCTTGTCAAGTAGGCATTATTTGCAAGTATACCATCAAATGCAGTTTGAGTATGGTTTGATGATAAAACCATACTCAAACTACATGTAATCCAATTCCGTATGCCTTCTTTTGAGTCAAGTTGGGTTGCAGCATTAAAGCATTGGTATTAGCAAAAAGCAAACCCATAATATAGGTACTTACTTTTACACATCTACTAAATACATGTACATGACGCAACCATTCATCTAGGAATATCATTGCTCGATTTAGAATTTTTATAGAAATCATGTTATTTTATTACCAATATGTCACTCTACTTTGCTTACACTCACACATACGTCTAAGTATATTCTAGGCAATTCTGTAGGTAGGATTACTATTCTTAAAATGGCTCATAAAGAAACACAAATTCGTAAGATGACTTCACTGTAAATTCGGAGCTATTCACCAATTGTGAAATAACTTTGATACTTAAATGTATTAAGCAACCAAACTTATCGCAATCTAGGGATGTTTGATACTATTAAGCCTCTATGGTTGTGAAACCTAAATTAAATGTGTTTTAAGCTGACAGGTTTGACTGACAGTTTAGTAAAAATGTAATGACGAATTTGATTCCAACAGTTAACAGTTACTAGAGATAATTTGCCCATACAATTAATAACAAAGTTGGTCAATTTCTATTGAACAGAAGTGTCCCCGATGTTCATATCCAGGTATAATTACTACATTAAATACTGATAAGCATTCCCCTTCGACTAAGCAAATGACAAAAGATTATCTTGAACAAGTGTCCCATATGCAATGCATAGGTGTTAAACCCGAAAAAGCTATAAAGCTCACAATTTGGAACTTTACACAGACGCTTGCAATTGTTTTGTTCAATAGTATAGGTATATATGGATGATAAGGTAAACTTGATGACACTTGATGATAAAATCAACGAAAAATTAGGTTATTAATGCAATATGAATTTCATTCTCTGTCTTCAGTTTGTAATTGGACATTCATTTCGCACAGGAATAGACAATAACTAAAGAAGCACAAAAATGTTCAAATTTTTATTGTCTTTCTTTGCCACTTTGGTAGCTTTACAAGCTTCCTTAGGGCATCCTGCAGATGGTATTATAGTAACTTACAATAAAAAAAACTACTGTACCTACTAAAAAATACAATTTTTTAAATAACACCAATACAGCAATACATAAATAAATCATTCTTTACATTCTAGTTTCGGAAAATATCGAGGATTTGTTCAAAACATACAGCCCAATACTTCCTCTAATTGACGACCCCTTGATCATCGCCGATGGAGAGTTCTCTTTGGATCCATTTGCTCCATTAGCTAGTGGGAGTGTCTCCTTATGGTAACAAGCAATTACCTATGAAAATGTAGTTGTAAAAGAAAAATTGTGTAGCTTAATCATGTTATATGCAGCATCCTAGCATACAATATTAATTTTCTTAATATGTATTCGACTTCATTTATATTAAGGTTGATATGAAATTATTAGTAAATTAAATTGCCTTTTCAGTTCTGGGGTCGTAACCGGTTTGAGTACTTTGAATATCAGCGTTGGTACAGCACCTGGTGGTATAGGTGGAATAGACATTATACTGTCAGTTAAATTACCTACAGTACAAATAAAGGGATTCTACACTTCGGATATTGTGTTAGCCCTTAAGGATTTAATTCCTATTATTGCGGAGGATTTAAATGTGGTTGGTCAAGGGGAACTATTGGCAGGTCTTACCGGAGGCAACGTTGCAGTAGTCGTTCGAATAAATATAGCCACCGTTACGATAAGAACTCTAAATATCGATATTGGCTTTGAGTCAGCGGGTGCAAATCTTGAAGATTTAAGCGTGAATGGGGAACCAATTATATGGGAAGACCTAAACCAGGCGATCAAACCCATCTTCGACCGAGTTTGGGGTGGCATTAAAGACAACGTAACTGCAGCTATTAAAGATATTGCAGATGAAGTTATTAAGGTAATGGTTAAAATAATACCCCATGGGTTTATTGTATTTATTTCTTCCCAGTTCTTCCACAAACCTTCATAATAAATGACCCAATATATTTAAGAGGCATACGATTTACCAAATAGATAAATACCCTTTTCAATTTGAGATGTAATATCCAAAATCATGATTTTTTTCTGATTGGTCTTCAGTCAGCATACACACGTATATGAGAAGTGCATTGCTATATTATATTTAATAATATAAACCGGATACACTAATCAAATAAAATAAGCGTTTTGTTCTATTAAATTAAAGGATTGCACGTTACCTGATATCATTGGAATCATAGTTGGGAACGGGACAGGTATGAATCAGAGTAAAATTATTATTATATATAGAAGAGATTTGTCAATTTCATAATGCTAATGAATTAATGACTCTCTAAATTAAATGTTTTCTACATTGTAGCTGAGTGCTTGAACATTCCGACAATTCCTGGAATGCCGAGACCAATGTCACTTCTGAGGTCAATAATTAAACCAAGTGTCGCATGTCAAGTATTAGTTCCTACAACTGAGTATGATGTTTCTGATGAGCCAACTGAACCAGCAGACGTAGAAACATCAACTATTGATGGTGAAGAACCTGTTGATACTCCATCTACAGTTCCAACAAATCCTCCAACTACAACTCCTTCAAGTTCGGTTGTATTACAACCATTTTATCAAATTATGTATTTATTTTTATTAATCGCAGCGGTTGATGTACGGTTATTTCCTACCTTCTAAATCGAAATGAAATAAAGTCTCCAAACACATTGAAGCTGTACTCAAATGTGTGCTTTAATTAACATGGTCAGCATATCATAAAAATATTGTCATTTTTTGCAATTTGTCGTTTCTTTATTCAAGCATACAGTTACATGAAAGGAAGTTTTACACTTACTACGTTACTACCATCCTTTCCTTCCTTTCCATTCCAATACTTTTCCTTTGTACAAATAGGTACGAATTACTTGTCGAAGATACTTAAAGCTTGTAGGAAGCCAACACGCCAATTTTTATGTGAGTTATAATCTCACACAATAAAGATTCTGTGAGACACACACACACAAATAATTTATTTGTTATACGTAGATGCATAAAAATGAAATGCAAAAATCTCAAACCAAGGCAAAATCAGAAATTGAAATGAGTTGCATTTTGCATTGCATGCATGCACTCAACCTACGACATAACAAATTGGGGGCGTATAATATTAAACATGTACCTATTTACGACTTCCTATATCTGTCAGGTGATAGAAGACATAACATTGTGTTGTATTAAATACTTGAGTTAGTTGGCTAACTTATTACTTTACATTTGTTATTTATTACATATAGAGATTGTAGAGCAAACGGAATAAGGTGAAAAAAATCTTCTCAGAACCTTCAGACTATGAGAAAATTTTAGAGAAAAACTACAGGATATACGGAAGGACTTACTTCAACATGGTATAAAATATTAATGTTGAAACATATAACAATCCCAAATCTATTTACATGAATCAGTTGGCAGTTGAAACATTGTAAATAGCAGTGTAGGTCTATTATTATAAATCGAAGAAGATAGTATGGTTCAGACTTTGAGACATTATTTTGGTTTATAGTTCATATACATACACATATTTTATTATTGATTTAAGAATCTTAATCGCCCGTACAATATTAACATTTGTATTTGTTGTATCATATTCATAATAATAGCCTCCTGTCTGCATATGCAGCTATTCCAACAAATATTGTAGAAACGTTTTGTATTTTAGGTACATACAAAAACTGAAAAAATATTCATGACCTACATACACTTTATCGCATCTTTGTCTTTTAGTGATACATAAATACTTTATGTATAATACCCATATAACAAACTATGTATGAGTTCAAACAACAGGACATAACCTTAAAGATTATTTGACCTACGTGTTGTTCATTTGTGTGTATAGGAAACGTATACTTAGTAGTGTAATATTGATGGACAATTTTTAGTTAAGTCGTTGTATTTGATATTGGTATAATAACCGAATAATGACCATTTGATGACGGAGCACAATGAACAAATATTCGCTCGATCCTCATCAAATGTATTCTGTTACTCACTCAAACAGCTTACGATGCACTGTTATTGCATATTTATAAAATTGATGCATATCATCCTGTTGTGATGTAAACTGTATTATAAGAATAATACTTTACATATTGTAGATCATATAACATGAATAACAAAAGCGAATGAGTCATCTCCATAAACGCTCCTCTATAGATACATAAACCTCCTACTGCATGGCTATTAAAAATATTGTTCTATTGAATACTGAATATGTATATCAGATGGAAAACATTCAAACACTTACACATCTATTCTGTATACTATGAATAAAGTGTTTACACATTTTATTTCAAATGCGCTGCATTCCCATGATGTATAAAGCTTTGAGACTGACATTGTTTTATTACGATAATAATACTTGTGTTGTTGTATGTACGTATATGCTATTGTATTTCAAAACGGATACTTCTACTACTGCAGTTTAATGGTTAAACTCATTATACTTTGTCTATGTCTGTAGCTAGTCATTAGTGTAGTGTGTGTACTGTGTAGTTGTTGACAGTGCAGTGTTCTAGTTTTTAGCTATGATATGGTTGACAAGATTTTTTTACCTTTCTATTCCGTTGCATGCAATAATAAAAAGTGTAGCACATACACATAATATACACTCAACTCAAACTTCACATACGGTCGAAGTTGAAGCATTAATAGGTTATGGTTATATGTATATTACATACATATGTACATTCTAATCGGTTGGTCGGCCTATCGCCTAGGTCTGCTCTTTGTGTGCACAGTACAGCACACATTTTAATCTCTCATCAGTCATGATCATGACTATCAGTGTTGAACAAAACGACGCCTCTACAGCAAACAGACGAAGAGAAACGCAGTATATTATAATTAAGGATTTTAACTCCGGAGTTTCATAGAGTAATCTATGTATAGTAAATCTGTGTCTATATGGAATATGAGCAATAAATGCAAACAATCCAGGCAGAGAGCTGTTGTGAAGCACACAATTTGCTATGTAGTACTATCAACAAAACTGAATTTTTTATGACCAAACGTTTATCCTACAACCTACAACAGTTGAAGTCTGGAGAAGACTCATAGTCATGATACTCATACAATACATAATGTGTACCTAATATACTTACTTGGTAGTTCGTGATTGTTTTTGTGATACTTTAAAGTATAATCATATCTAATGTGTTGTGTGTAAATGTACAAGGTTATACATACATTCATGTATTAACCACAACCATACGTACACTACACACATAATATACGCAGATGAAACGCTACAAATACAGAATAGTTCGCATTTCTCATTGTATTTTCAATATTTTTCTTGCAGGTTGTATGTAAGTCCTGACTACTACTAAAGGGAAGTATCTGTGTACGTGCATAAATGACATAAGAACAACCTTCAAGCTAAACTGACGCTTCGACTTCGTAGACTCCACACACACATAATCTGAATCATCGCATCATATACACATATCATATCCTGTGTCCTGAGGAAATTCATTCAAGTGAAGGTACAGAGTAAGAGAGATTCAGTCGTTTAGTTGGTCTCGCTCTGAAGACACCCCACAAACACAACCGGACCAGAAAAGTGGAATATTTTATTTGTTAAGTTAATATTCTGAGTGTTTCAGTTCCAGCACAATATTGTAGACAACATGGCGTGTGCAACTTCTTTAGTGAAATACTTGCTGTTTCTATTTAATTTCCTCTTTGTCGTAAGTGACTCAAATTCAAAAATACTATTTGTTTTTATATTGTTATAATTCGATCATGTTGAAAGTTGCAAAACAAGTCCCTTTCTAATTCCTCTGTTTACCTCTGTGAGAATCATATACAGTATCCCTCCAACTTTTTCCTACACTATACCTCACCTCACGAGACACGAACCTCACTAAACCTATAATATTTTCTTATTTATGTTATGTTAACATATGCCTGAGGATAATCTGATTTAAACCAATACTAAACTAATGAAGTATGTATATAAGTAATAATTAAATGCATAATTTTTTACCAGGTTGGAGGAGGAGCTTTGATTATCGTGGGAGCGTTAACATACACTGGAAACGATAATTATGTGGAATTAGTGGATTTGGGGGGAAAAATTCAGGGTCCTCCTATTGCAATGATGATCTTTGGATCAATTATGTTTGTCATCGCTTTCATGGGATGCTGTGGAGCTTTGCGAGAGAGCAATTGCATGATGATGACGGTATGCCTATATATAAATTCTTGCTTGCATACATCACCAATACAAGGTCAAAGGTGATGAAATGAACAGCCTATGGGAACGACTTGTGACTCATGGCTGTTTTTCATGACGGTTTAATTATGATGATTATTATGTCTTGCAGTATTCCTTCTTCCTCTTAATTCTTCTTGTGGTTGAAATCGGCGTGGCTGTTGCTGTTATATATTACCGTTCTGACTTTGAAAAGATTTTGGAAGACGGATTTAGACAATCTATTAAGAAGTATAAACAAGAAGATGCAGCCATCACTGAAGCTTGGGACAATATGCAACAAAGAGTAGGAACAATCATTTCAATTTTTATACATTTCATAATACAGTAAATGTATTTCTATTTCAAAGATAGAGATCTTAATATGCTGCTATTTGAACTTTTCAGTTGAAATGCTGTGGAATTAGGAGCTACGATGACTGGAAAGATGTAACTTGGGCACCAACAATTTCAGTCCCTGAATCATGCTGCAGAAAACCGGGACCCAATTGCGCTGCTGCAGTTTTTCTTGATCCAAGCCGTATCTACCAAGAAGTAAGTTCAGTATGCATACAATCATACAATAAAAAAAAGTCATCAACCTTTGCGCAGGCAACACTTGTTATTTATCTTCAAGTCGGATTTAGGCCAGAGTGATTATTGGAATCAATTTCACCATCCATTATTTGAGATAGCATTACCCATAATACGTTATACCCTATACCTAAGCATTTAGTTTTTCGTTATGAAACTTCACACAGTTTTAGAGCTAAAAAACTTGTTTATGTAAAATTTTATATTTGTGTGAGTAATAATTCTACCCAGAATGATGTGTATAGTATGATAATTTGTTTAAACTTAGGTTAACATTACTAGAGAAGATCAGTGCGTCATTAGAATATTATTTTAATGGAAATTTTTGAATGCAGTTTATTAGCGGAAAAAGGTATGTAGTTGTACAT
The DNA here is from genome assembly GCA_034694085.1 of Pogonognathellus longicornis. Taxonomy (NCBI): domain Eukaryota; kingdom Metazoa; phylum Arthropoda; class Collembola; order Entomobryomorpha; family Tomoceridae; genus Pogonognathellus; species Pogonognathellus longicornis. The sequence continues at coordinate 41,826 of JAQFYB010000499.1, forward strand.
AAGGATAGAATGTTCTATGTATAGCTATAGCTAAGTGTAATTATTTGACTTGAGTGGGATTATTGACTTGTAGTATGTACATAACTAGTATTTGCTTCGACTTTGCCTACATTGTTAAAATGAAAGAATCAAGTCGGTATTCATTGTGGGCTTCTCCGATATGATTCACATACTCTTATCGTGTATCGCGTTCAACCACTGTTTCCTGTATACATTTTATTGGCAAATTGCGTAATATATTTTGCTACGTACGTAGGTAATAACTAATTATTACACTAAAACCTAAATCAGTACTGGGAACTGATAGTAGTACTAAAGTAAACCATTAGGATTGTGTCAGTAAAAGCTGCGTATATTATTAGATTAGGTATATCATATTGGTATTTACAAATGATTTAGCATATTAAACATTAAATGAATGATTTCTGATTTTAGGGCTGCTTAACGAAAGCTCTCAGCGATCTAAAATCGGAAGCTGTAATCTACGCCGGATTCATCGTTGCGGCTGTTGAACTTCTGGGAATATTGTTTGCTTGCTGTTTGGGCGCCCGATTCCGTAACAAGACTTATCGCACCCCTTACTAATACCTACACCAAAAGTTATACATGGGCAATTTAACCCACGTTATATTAGACGGACTTGTTATCACTATATTGAGGTTGCAAACAACTAGAACTAAGAAAAGCTACTAAACTAAACTAACAAAAAGAGTGATCAAACATTTTTATCTTACTGTTCAACTGCCACAAGTGCATGAACTGGAACCAGTTGTTGACGAATTTCAATTATTTGTACAGATTTATAATATTTACTACTACCTTTTATGTACTATTACATTTACAAATAATGTAATTTGCTTTGAGTATGTAGATGTAGACAAAGATGAAGACTTAGCTTTTACAATTTAATTAGCACTTGTTGACTATATAGTACTAATAATTTAATAATAATATACTATGCACAATGTTATTCTCTTCTCAGACTTTCATTTTGTATTTATCTTTACGTTACGTTACATTACATCATTCTTGATTTGTTTATCAGTATATTCTATATACACTTATTTTGTTAAAGGTATTACCATGTATTACTACAAGTGAGTAATATCTAAACGAACTGAAATTAAACGAGTTAACGACAATAGTTACGACTCTTTCTTCTATATTTAGCGTTGAGCTTGCCCTGCATACATATTCAATCAGCTTAAGTGATTTATATTATTATTAACATTAGTTATAACGTCATCCTAAGTTCAGTTCACTGCATAATATGCACTTTAGATTTAGCAAACACATTTTGCATGCAGATCTTGTGTATCTTATGATCAAAGCCCATGTAATATTATTATGTGAAGGAAATAATATTTATTAAGCACTAAATATTAGATTTCTCCACAGCCTATCAATGTTAGGAAACAAAATATTGTTATGAGATATTATATGCACTAAGGAATGCATAATATGAAGTTTTTTTACATGTCTGCGTTGAACTGAAAGCTTTCAAGTTTACAAGAATTACTAATGTCCGACTAACGATAAGTGTACTTAACATAGAGGGCCTAACCTTAAACTACCTACCAAAGTCTCATTAGTTAATTTAATGCTTAAATATCCTACACATTTTAATGGTCCAATTAATTCGTTTTTGAGTTTGGAAATTTTAGTTTTCATGTTACGTATAAGATTGTATTACAACAGAACTCCCCAACTGGTTATGTTGCCACTGACGGATGTTTCTGACAGCTCTCAACATGATGAACAAAGAACTTGATACACTGTCTTCAAAATGTTTTACTTTTGGCCGATTTCTGAAAATTTCTGAAAGAAAAACAATGGTGCAAAGTGATAGACAACCGAGCAGTACATAAAACGCTCCTGCAAAATGTTTCAGAGTCAAATCACTCGATTCTTCTGCATCCGATTTTTTAGCTTTCTCAGTCTGGTTCGTGGCAGCCCACCATTTCAGTTTCAAAAGCCTCACATTATAATACATGTCCATTTTGTCCCAAATGTCTGCCAAAAAGAAAGACCTCGTGTAGCTAATCCATTTGCCAAAATTAATTCTGTATATGGATTTCCCTTCCAGACCTAATCCAAGCCATATATTGTATGTGGTCGCAGGTGCGAAAACTAATCTTCTTGACTCCGTATCACTCAAATTCCTTTCAATGAGATGCGTCAAGGAAAAGTCATACGCAATACATCCGTATTTACGCTTAACTACTTTTTCTAAACATTCAAGTCCGACTCCTCGGTCAATTTCCATTTCAGCCACAAGTTTTACATACACAGGATCTGTACTTGCTGCTAAGGTGTTATATGCACTGTCACCGTGTTTCATAAAGCCTACCTCATAATCCGAATATGCCAGTTCGTCAAAAGTTTTCGGGATTTGCTCTATAACCGGAAAAGCCAGAAGGCTGACCATTTTAGACCGGTAAATGTTCGTCGCAATCATAGTAAAGAAAAGCCAAAGAGCTACAAAAAACCGCAAAGGAGTAAACCGTGGAAGAATTGTGCCTTGATCAAGAAACGAGGCAATAAGAAATTGAAATTGCAGTTTAAAAGACCAATTTTCATTGTCTCCTAAATGAGCCCTTTTCATAATTGTAATTAGACTCGTAAAGAATAAGAGACTGAATAATGTGCTTAATCCGATGCATCCCCACATTCCAATGTCAAATGGCCATAAAAGGGCTGCGGGGCTAAAAATACGTTGTCCTTCTGCTGTTACAAACGTTAAGTAGCCAATATCGTAGAATGAATGGGTAAAATCAATGTAGAGTACTGCAACAAAAAATTTGAGTACCCGTAAATATTTAATTAAACACTTAAGACAGGCAAATGACAGCTAGTTAGTTTCCATTAAAAGACAAAACACTTACTTCTCTTTGGAGTGTTGGCTATTACAATACCAAGGTCTGCTTTTCCGGCAATGATATCACCCGTCACTCCTAAAAAATGCTTGTGTTATTTTTATTTTATTATGCTTGCACTAATTGACATAATAAGCGAGTTAACGAGACAATTGCAATTGACATAAAATAAAACGTAAAATGTGTCACGAGTCAGGTGACTCAGGTGTATTAGTAAGTTAATTATACCAGCCAGCTAATTTAGTATGGAGGTCACCCTTTATACTAAAATAACGTATATTATAAATAGTTTAAATACTAGATTAAATTGCATGAACATATTACATAATAGTTATTGCATGAGAATTCATATATATTCATTGCATTATTAAATGTATATAGTTAAAATGTATTATATTTGTATGTATTGTATATAAGTATAAATTAATAATTATAAAGTGGTTCCTTTGTAGACACTTTTCAGTATTTTACACTTTTTACAAATGTCGGCGTTTACCAAATTGCGACGTATTTTATTTTGTGTGTAACTCACACAAAATATTCACTCCCTTTTTACAAAATTCCCCATAATCTTCTCTGTACCACTAGGCTCAAGGCCATAGTGGAGAAATGACTATGGGAAAGGTAGACTTTGCTACCTTACTAATTAGACGTGCGTGTACTGTACTTGTGTACCAGTACACTCACATATGTAATAAAATGTCAGGTTGGAGGGTTTGTGGTGAAATGACAGTTCTGTCATTTCATCACAAACAGATAAATTGGGAGGAATGACCTCGGAGGGGGCGTTTTTCTCTGGATTATCCAGAGAAACAATAGATTGAGTGGGAATTGTTGTTGGCTCTTTTGTTAAAGGAACAGAAAGAGCCAACAAAAGGACAATTGGGAATTGGAGTGTGAGAGAGACAGAGAGAGAGATAGAGCCAGAGTTTTTGTTTAGAGTTTTTTTGGGAAGTTTGCTTTTTGGAGGGGATTTTGGGGAAAAAGAAATAGGAAAGGAAATAGGAAGAGGGTTTTGAAAAGGATTTGGGTTAAGGTAGTTGGGTTTAGTGGGAAAAATTGTGGGATTTTGGGAAAAAGGTGGGTGTAGGTCTGTGTGTGTAAAAATTACACACACATAATTAAAAACGACGACATTCTGGGGAAAGACGCCGTATCTTTGTAAAAAGATAAATTTCTTTTCATATTTGAAAAGAATCTGCTCAGGTTGCCACTATAATTAAATAAAGTATTAAGTACATTTATATACATAGTTACAATTAATACTTACAAATTATATAATATATATATTTCAAGTTTATTTACAAATATATACATTTATGAATTATGAAATATGTACACATGCAAGTCTAATTAATTATTTACAGCTAAACACATGCAACATTATATGATTAAATAAAATACATGCAAATAAATATAATATATTATGTACATGCAAATAAATATAATATATTATGTACATGCAAATAAATATAATATATTATGTACATGCAATGAAATATTAACTAACTAATACTAAACTAATCTTACTTACGATATATATATAGGGTTCTACCCTTATAATATCTGGCTTACCAATCCATGTTCCGTTTGTTAATTGAACTCCTGTTCCTCCACCTCCAAAATTACCACTAATTCCAGTCGAAACGAATGAAGTGTATGTAAAATTGAATTTAACCTAAATAATTGCCAAGACACATTTAGACTTGACTTGCAAAAATAGGAATATTAATTTCTATTGTATTTAATTTGGTCAATTACTGTTAAATATTTTTCTATCATCATTTTCCAATTTCCTCGTCTCGCATTGCTAAGACCAGTCCACGGAGCATCGGTTTCAATTTTTGCACGAATATATGGAAGTGACACTCGTAATGTTCTCCCGTTTAAATTTATAACGTAGTCTGGAAAATATTCTTTATCACCATTTTCAATGTATTCCACTATGGTAGGATTCCCTTCGTTGCAAAAGAAGCACACACTTTTTAGCGATACATTGCCATCTTTCTTAGTTGAAACACCTAGCTTAAATTTTATTTTCATTGATAGCTGTTCATTTAATAGAACTTTATCCATTTTTTCGTGATTCGTAATAAAAATATAGTGGTCTTCGTCTTTTCTTGTTATAGGAATATACACTGGGGTTATTGTATCAAAGATTTTCTGGAAAAATTCAGGACTTTCTTCCATTACCATGATTAAAGCTATCAAACATTGATAACTTTGTCGATGATAATTCCCCACTGTTATGGGGAAAGTAACAGGCAGTGAAGCATTTTCGTTAGCTATAGAATCTTTACTAAACTTTATGTTGAATAGATTAATGTCTGTATTGTGAGCAAAGTAATCAAATGACATGTCACTGTCGAATTCATCCTGAAGTATTAGCAGAGTACAATGATTAAACTTTTCATTAATTAGATTTTTTACAAATATGTGAGATTTTGTTGGAATAATAAATGGCTGAGTAATAACTGCATCTGTGTCATTAGTGAGATAAGACACAATTATTAGCAAGCTTTTAACAATTATTTCCCACATTGTTGAAAAATAAGAAATATTTTATACAAATAACACTTTTAAGTTATAGCTTAATATACGAGTAACAACAATAATTTTTAGTGTGCTCTAATTTTCTCTGGAAACAATTTTTTACTCACTGTAGTTTTAGAGTTTTGAACTCCTTATATAACCGATGGAAAGGGTATTAAGCATTTTTAAATTTAATGTAGTCTCTATTGACACATTTCATCCAGACATTTCTCACTTAATGATGTCTAATATGTAATGGCTTACATACAGGCAAATGACACAGTGACAGGAAAAATCATAAAATTGTCAACGTACTCGGAGAAAATTCTTATTATTAGTATACATGCGAATTGTACTGTGTAAAGCGATATGTGACGACAAGCAAATTCAAGGTACTTATAAGTCTGCATGAATGAACATACACAACACAAATAAAGTCTCAAATAATGTTTTAGTGTCAACAACAAGGTTTGCAGTTATTTATACTGTGTGAACAAAGCGAAACCTCTCAATTAGTCGAAAAGGAATAATTCGAAGTTTCTTAGGATTCAGTGTATTCTGATATGTGGGTCATCTATTAGTATTAGGCACATGCACATTTCTTTAAGAATTTAGAATTGTTTAGGTTTTTGTTTTGCTTTTATCATTTTTCTCACAGAATTCCTCCTCCGATTTTAAATTCAGATATGGAGCTAGATTCTAAAACTTTCAGGAATGAGTTAAAAATAAATGCACACGAGATGAGAAAACAGTTCTCTTTTGAATAAAATTATTCACTAGTTACTATTTCTGTTACTGTTACTGTTACTCATTTATTTGGGTCTTTGTTGGGGACCCTTTTGCTATGCAAATCAAATAAATGTTTACGATTATGGATTATAAGATATCATTGAATAAAGTTCTTCACAGGCATTGTTTGCGTGTAGCCATTCTAGCCATCACAAACTCTATACATGTGTTAGAGTAAATACTTGTTAACCAATTATCCATATTCATTGTGTTGAAGTATGTGTTTTCAAATATATCTCAATTGAGGAATTATTATTTTGAAATGTCTTGGAACTGTTTACAAAATGAAATTGGTGTATCTTTTGTAAGCGAACAATGTAAATTGTAAAGCTTTGCGGCTTTACAATAAATGCGATTCATGGACGTAGCGTAGACATCTGGGAGGGCACATGCCCCATAAGGTGCAGAAAAAATTGATAATTTGCTTCCGATGCTAGTTATTTACTTTCGCAATTTATTTAATATCAATTTATAAGGCCCTGCCCTCAGATTTCTCGAGGACCAGACCTATGCTTGATTTGATGAGCTACAGTTAAATTGACAACCAAATATAATAGGCTTTGTAAAAAGTTGAAGAGTTCTTCGTCTACATATTTTATGTTGATGACAAATTATCTTTTCTAAGTTGGTTTTTGTATTTTTCGAGAGTGACACGGGGAGTTTATTAGTATGTTAAGTCATAAGTGGAATAAGATGAAAAAGAACATAATTTTGTTAAGGAAAAATTATTTATATTTTAAAATATTTCCACTATAGTTAAATCATTTTTACTGTTGATTTGCCATATCACTTACAATTAGTTGCATTTTAATCACTTCATTAATATACTTCGTCACATTTTATCACATTTGTTTAAACTCTTTAAATAACTTGAGTCATTAAGTGTTGTATACACATGTGCAATAATACTAAGATAAGCATGCACATTTCACATTACCTACTATAATATTGCTGTTGACAGTTTGCAGCTTTTAATGATGATTGATGACACGAAGATCAAATTAACGGACTAAATATTTTCATTTATTTTAAAGTGGTCTGTAGTTTGTGACCTTCCGAGGTGTGTTTTTAGAGTGTTAATATCAAGTCCATGTACAAAACAAGTCCCAACCGCACTGCGTTTAAATTTTAAGTCTGGAAGAACGGTCCATTCATTTGTGTCTGTGTCATAACTTTCGCACTCTTTAATTGTAGATTCACCTAAAATAAATATAAATCCATCATCCAAATCATTTAAAATACAGCATTTAAAATATATCTTTTAATGATAATGGGATACTGAAGCTATCTATTTAGTAAATATTTAATGAGAGATAGAGAGAGATAGAACTAATAAAAGAGCAAAAATGTGTCCATTTTTTACCGTCAAATCCCCCGAATATATAAATTATATCATCAAAACTGACGCATCCAAAATTACTTCTCCCGTATGTCATTTTAGTTGTGATGGTCCACCTATTTTGTCTGAGGGAATATTTTTCCACCGATTTCAGCCTTTGTTGACCACTGAATCCTCCAATTGCATAAATGTCATTAGATATGCTTATCAAACTGAAGCCACTTCGCAATGCATGCATACTTTTTAATTTGGTCCATTGCCACGTCTGCATGTAACAAAGGGCATCAAATGTATTCTAACAGCAAAGTATTTCGTTGAATGCTCGATATTTTATGTAATTACAAAATAATAATTTTACACTCGTATCGAAACATTCGACAGTTTTGAGAACCCTTCGACCACTAAAGCCTCCTGCAACGATTATTTTATGCTTTACTGTGCAAGCTGAGGCATCAGATCTGATTTCATGCATGGGTGGTAAAATTTCCCATTGATTTTCATAAGGGTCGTATCTTTCAACCGTTCTCAACCTCGTTAGTCCATCGAATCCTCCGATTGCATATATAGAGTTATCTGTCAGTAATAAAAGAAACAAATTATTATCATTCCCTACAGTTATATCAATATTACCCGGATTTATTTTATCAGGTAAAAATTAATTAAAAATGTTTAATTCAGTTTATTATTACTTACCCAACACACATGTTGAAATATAGCAACGTTCATAATGCATGGCCGCTTTTGTCGACCATTTTTGGTTTACAGGGTCGTAACAAATTACTGATCCGAAATATTCTGTAAATTAATTTAATAAAGTCCGTAAACCAGTTATAAGAAAACATTTGTCATAAATCCTGTTTAATTACATTGGTAATGAATTTCCGCCTTATACATACAATAAATTGATATTAAGCCATGTGAAGGTGAATGGGAATGTATAGTTGTTATTTGAATGTTTCACATCATAAAGCAAATAACAACTGTGGAGCTATTCATTAATTGCAAACAAAATGAGAAAGTTTGGACAGTAATTGTTTCACCTTGTCCGTCAAATCCTCCAATAATGTACATTAATTGACCAACAGAAACTAATGAATGGTAAGCTCGCTTTAAAGTTGACGGTACATTTTCTAAGGACACCCATAAATTCAATCTGCAATGTACACCATCAACTTATTGGTTACATAATGCAGTGGTGAAACTACTTATAAATCATAAATAAAAATCATAATTATTAATATTTAACTTGTACTTAGGTACAATATAAATAAATAACCTTGAATCAAAAATCTCCGTGTCTGCCAAAGCATTTTGATTGTGCCAGCCTCCATGCATTACAACAAGATAATTGGACACTCTCGGACAATTTGTTTTCCACGATAATTTCTAGTGTACATTTTTATTTTAAATAATTTATGCAATTGTCTATAATATTTTGGTATCTGCATAGGTAGCTTCAATGAATTGACCTTTGAGCATAATTCTATAAGTAAAGGTTTATTTATAGAAGTATGCATTAAATATTTTACGACACCGTTTGTGTTGAATTCATATCCACAAGTTTCTGCAAGCTTTCTTCGGGACATTTTAACATATCGATGCGAATACAACTGCAAAGTTTATGAATGTACTTCATTGATTCGTTATAGTTGTATACTAACCATCCTTGCACAATTTCAATAACCTCTTCTTCGTTTTTAATATTCAACACTTCATCATCGAGAAATCTCATCAAATCGTCTCCATGAAATTCCCATTTACTGTTAACTCTTGGGAAATTCACAACAATCATCACATCCATGACTTTCTTCATTTCGTGATTGTGTGGAAAGAAGTTTATATGTCTGTAAACTTTACTAATGTAGCACGGAAATTGTGTCAATTGAATATTCAAAAAACTCAAACAGAGCACTTTGAGTTGAGATAAGTCTAGTATTATAGCAGCACTTAAAAATTGTTCTAGGTTGTTCCAAGTTATAAATTCTTCTGGGTCTGATGGGAATGTGTTTAAATACATAGCTTCAAGAATGTTTTCCAAAATTGAGCTATTCACGTCAATATAAATCTCACTTCTTTGTTCTTCCTCAGCTGTAGTATATAATTTTTTCAAAACATCCGATGCTCCACACAAAACCAAGCGATGAATGTCATATTTCTGTAACAATAATTAATGCAACCAATATAAACACTTTTTTTGATTAGCAAATGTTCATTTAGATTCAGAATAAGCTTTGTATTATAATGTTATTATATTATGCCTTATGATCTGAGGAAACTATAGTTCCATCACACAATTCAGAATTGCATCGCATGTTATTTAAGGTGTTTCTAAACTGTGTGGAGTACTCCATTGGGGATGATAAGTACATAATTGCATATGAAGAGATTGTATAAATATTTAAATGTGTGATTTACTACTGTGTACAACTGTATTAATTATTGATGTATAGTCAATTATTTACACGAGGTTAACTGCTCACCTTATTTGTACAATGGTCAAAATTGTAATAAAGTAACTGTGTACCAAAATTAATGCAAAAGTGTGTTACCGATTGTTCTTGGCATTAGTCAAAGTCATTAGTTTTCCCACGTGCAATGCAAATCAGTTCGTGAGATCGCTGAATGTCATGGTAATGTTGCATGAGTTGCATACTTGGTTTGGTTGTATGTTAAATCTGTACTATTGGCATGTTACATATTATCGCACTTGTTACATGTATGTAAGTATTATTTGCTTTAGTTGTAGGTACTACAATTTATATACTCTATGACTTTTCTAAGACTGTGCAATTGCAGTTTGCAATTTTCCTTAACTCAATAATTAATTGAGCTAAGCAAAATTA
>JAQFYB010000500.1:0-52124 GCA_034694085.1 Pogonognathellus longicornis
AGAGGAGGAATGCAGATTTTCGTTAAAACCCTTACAGGCAAGACCATCACCCTTGAAGTAGAACCCTCCGACACCATTGAAAACGTTAAAGCCAAGATCCAAGACAAAGAAGGAATTCCTCCAGATCAACAACGTTTAATTTTCGCTGGAAAGCAATTGGAAGACGGTCGCACTCTTTCAGACTACAACATCCAGAAAGAATCTACTCTCCATTTGGTCCTCCGTCTTAGAGGAGGAATGCAGATTTTCGTTAAAACCCTTACAGGCAAGACCATCACCCTTGAAGTAGAACCCTCCGACACCATCGAAAACGTTAAAGCCAAGATCCAAGATAAAGGTAAAATAATATTCCAATATAAAAAAAGTTTTTAAAGAAGTATATTTGAAGTATGGAAATAATAAATCTTTTGTATTGTCTTTGTAGAGGGAATTCCTCCAGATCAGCAAAGATTGATTTTCGCCGGAAAGCAATTAGAAGATGGCCGCACTCTTTCTGACTACAACATCCAAAAAGAATCCACTCTTCATCTTGTGCTCCGTCTTAGAGGAGGACAATAAATAGCTCGATCAAATATTCTCATTCTAAAGACTGTTCGATAAACATGTATTAGTTTAGATTAACAGCTACCCGCTCTCAAGTAGCTTTTTATTAACAATCTATATCCATTGGCTCTCAATTTATTTCTAAATCTTTGTACTTCTCAAATTAAGTGCTAATTTATATGACTCACTTGCTTTGTATTTCAATTTGTATAATCACTTAATGTAATAAACACTTCGCATATATTAGAATAATATTCCTTTGTCCTTATTCATTTTATAAATTCGTATAAAATATTGTTACATCAAATCATACTTTCGTACAGATAGTCCGAAAAAATATTCAGTATTTTAATATTTTCCTCTTGCGTTTATTTATAATTTCCATTTTAAAGACAAAGTGGGGTATTTCCATTATGTCTGTAGATAAATTGAGCCAAACATCAAGTGTTCAGTGCTTTATTATGTCAAACGACGATTTTTATGATAAAGTACAAAAATTACAAAGAGAATTAATTTAGATTCTTGCTTGATCTAATTAGCAGGTTGCCACACAAGGCAGAAGTAGCTATAACATGAGTGTAGTACATTATATATTTACTTCAGGGGAATGGAAAATGGAAATATAATTTTTACTTAGTAATTACTAGAGCGAGTTTATGGAAAGTTGGAATCATGCGCTAATCACATACTGGTGTTATTGGAAGAGAAAGTTTTGTGTCGAAACTGGAATGTAGGAGCGTACAATTAAGAGAGTACTACAATGTGAAGTACACAATAGGAGGACGACGGAGCTGGAGACGTGCTGGAAAATGGAGAACCTAATATTTACATAGTAAGATAAGTATTCTGTAAAAGTAAAACATTTAGGTTCGTGTCTACACATTTGTTTCTAAGTGTGAAAAGTTTTACTAGTTGAGCTTAGAGTTGAGATATGGGTCCGGGTGGTATGGGACTGGCATTGCAGTGTTACATAGGAGTCCAGGAGTATCCAGGAGTATATAGGTAGGGTCTGATGATATGATGTGATATAATATCATCAATAGATCTGCTCTTTCTATAAATGTTGCAATACATAATGTTACGTGTGAAACTTAAGGTTGTATGAATAAATTAATCTTATAGTGTGTAGTTAGTTAGTTAGTTCTATTGCTGGCTCACATACTCGTCACTCGTGACTCTGTGCTTTCCTGGAGTTTTCTCATCTGAACATTGCAATTGTGTTGCTCGTGAGCTGCTGAACAAGCAACAAAGAACAAGGACACAGAGAGAATCTAGGAATCTACGTGAATCCACTTTGTAAAGTGTAAGTAAAGCACGGAGAAAAGTTTGGGACACGCTAAGCTCCTTTAAGCTCACAGCCCGAGCTCAACACAACTTAAGTGACATCAGAGTCGTCGAACTTGTCAAGCAAAACTTTTGTTTTGTATTCCAATCCTACCAGACAATTTCATACTCCAAAAGTCCACACACATGACTCTAAATGCTCTTTAGGTCTACCCTGTCCTTATTCTTACACTCTTTTCACCAGAAATTCTCTAATCCATTCCATATAAGATCCAAAATATTATGTTTTGTTTTATTCATTTACACATACTATACTACTAGCATAACTGTGATAATTGCACAACTTGGATAATTCGTTAAAGCTACAGTAGTAGTATAGTAATGTTCTACAGAAACATAATTTGCAAAGAAAGCAACAATAATCTTGCTAAATTAGCTTGGAGAAATTATTACTCAACTCAAGTCAAAGAGAAAGTACCAGATACGGATTACCTATATGGAAATATTCCGGAAAAACATGCAACGTGTTTATTATGGAGTGAATATGGATAATACTTAAATACTATAGTTAGTCTTAGTAGTGTTGTTAATTGATTTTAATTGTAAATGAAGGTATTATGAAAAAAGAATACATTGCCCTACCATATTCCCAGTTCTATGTAGTAGTAATGATTTCTAAAAACAAATGGCTATATTTAATACAGATTTTTTTAAAGCTTTTGCTTTAAAAAATGTATAGACAAAAAATAATAATATGTTGAAGTAGTACAAGGAAAAGTGTGAGACTTGTGTGAGTGTGTAATAGTGCAAATAAGTTTGAGACAACTTTCATTGGTTTTATTTGAGTATTGGAATAGCATTTGATTGGATATGATGTTGTTGATAGAAAAGTGAGTGAGAAGAAATCATGTAGACCAACTTTTAATTGCTTGTTTCCACTTTTCATTTTCTTTCAGATGTATTTCTAGCTGGAGGCAGAATAAACAACAGCACAAAGCAAAGTGAAAATAGTTATGGCAGCCAATAGTACGAAACTACTGGAAGAAGGTTTAACTGCGGTAAAGCAACAAACACACGGTCTCGTTTCTCATCTCTTTCTTTATCCTCCAGAATAAATGCAAAGAGCTTTACTGGGTAAAGTAGCTGTCAAATCCCCTTCAGTTTATACAAGACTGAGAAATACACCTAGGTAGATAGGTATACACTAACAATACACATAGTCAGTATAAGTATTATGTAACCACACCATTTCATCCAAATCTTCAAGGTAGGTTGTTTTCTTGAATCCAGTTGTTTCTCGGAAGCAAAGCAGGAGAACTAAGTACAATTAAAAGAGACGAAACAAAAGATACGAAACCTTCTCTTCCCTTTCTGATTTTGAACAATTTCTTCTCGAATTACGATCCAACTTGATTTTGTAAACATTTCTCCTATACGCTACCTTAGCTTTGGTTTATTTTATTACATTGAGTAGGTACTCACTCACTGACATGAAAAGAAAAACGAAACATTAGCTGTAGTCTCGTATCTGCATGTACTTTGCTCTACTACTACTACATAGGACTGATAGGACAAATAAGGAGACCTTTTCATTCAAAATTGGATTTTGGATCTTTTGTTTTGTGAATATTATTTGTATCTTATGCACATACAAAAAGCTAATTTTACAACACAGATTTCTTCCACGAAGTTGTCACAAGCATAGGATTGGCTGAGGAGATAACAAGTATTTCCTGTTAGAATATAACCTTGTACGTACGTTGGACGGATAAGACGAGAAAGTCTTGAAGAATAATGAGAAAAGTTATTGAGACGAAAGACTAATTGTAAATTGTGAGAGGAGACTGTAGAGAAGACAAATAACGCATAGCTTAATGTGCCTAACGAGACGAGAGTTCAAACAAAATACAAAAGACGAGGCCTACTATGGCTAGGTACATGAATGTATTCCAGGGAGCAACTCCATAGAACTGTTATTTAAATCCTGCATGGAACATGGTTCTATTGTGTTCCTTGTTCTATGTGTGTTTGAATGCATGGACATTAATGGAGAGACGAAGCAGAAAATGAAAGCAAGCAACATTTATTTAGCCCCGTTATTATTTGACTAGCTATAGAAAATATACAGCTACCTTTATTGTAGATGTAGCCACATAACACAAGAATCATCATCCGAACTCTCCAACTACCCGAATTTCAACCAAGGGAAATTATGTGTAACAAATATACGCATACTTATATAACACGTCTCTAATATTTTATAGGATACATAACTGGTATGTGTTATTTGTCGGATGAGAGTGCGGGAGAAAAGCAGAGTGTAGTTTGTCGAGAGAGACGTGTGAGAGATAATATAAAGGAGGTAATACTAATGAGCCCGGGTCACACAGTGTACTCGTGTCCGTCACACCGACATTACTCTGCCGTCATTGTCCTTTGCAGACCTCACTCCTTCTTCTTTCCCGGTAACGGTAATCCCCTCTTTACTAATACCTCATCCATTCACAACTCGCTTTATTACTTCCCTGATGCAAGTGCAAATACTTGCTGTATACAGATACACCAATGCAAATGGAATGATACTGTTACTTTGAGCAAAACTATCGACTTATGTTACAAATATGAAGTTGCCTTACCCTAATTTCGTAAATGAGATGGATGGAAGACACTGAAACCCCGGATTAAATAAATTACCTGCCCATGACTCATTCTACCAATGAGATGGGTGCTTCATGGTTAAAATATTCTAGCTTAAGTTATGCTCCGGGTCCGGGTAATGTTCAAACTCAAAGCCAAAGCACAGTTGTGATACACAACCTGCTGAGGTGACTTTTACTCATGCATACACAATATTTTATACTCGGTGACAGTAGGTACTATGTATGGTGGAGTGGAACGATGGGATTGTTGTCAACCTGTGTTATTTTCTAAAATGGAAAAGGAGAAAAAGTGAATTTTTTACGGAGCATTCATTGTGTATATTGTGCAGCTATAATACATCAAGCAAAATTTGCCACAGAGAGAGAAAGAGAGTCCAATAAGCCCATTTTGCGTTCAATAATGTCGATGTGTCACTTGTGTCATACCCCATTGTGAGGCTACACAAAGAAATGAAAGTTAATTTAGTAACGCTATGTGCATCTATACGTGTGCCTTCCTTCGTTTTTTCCACTTTTATTTTATTCCTATATAAAAATGTGAATTTTCTGTGTTAATACATAAATACCTTCATGTATAGAAGGAGGTAGGTGAGGTGGTTGATTTTTTGTCTCCTTGTACTTTTAATATGATTCCTTTATTACCAGAACTTTCCCTGCGACTATTATTGTTATACTTTCATGCACCACTACCGTAGCATGACGTACAATTCAAAACGTGTAAGTGCAAAACCTCCTTCTGGCTACGATCTAAATAATATTCTGTACAACTTCTGATATTATTTTTGTGTAGCACTGTAGATTAATAGGGTTGAGCAGAGTATAGGAAATGGAATACTAAATGTAAATTGTTGGTGGTTGTAAACGTAAAATGCATTGTGTGAATATTTTAAATAGCACCTGCTGCCTCTGCCTCTAACGTCACCACCCAAATAAGTGCATAGAATATTATTAGCAACATTAGCAAGTATCTAGATACACAGTTAGGTACTTAAGTAAATCCAACATAGCAAACCTTGTCGTGCCAATCGCCATTATTGGGATTTATATTTAGCAAATGTAATACGAACCCTAATGTCTCGTTTACACTATAGTTTCGATTTGTTTCTGAAATAACTTCAGTTCGCTACAGAAACAGAGATGCATTGTATTATACTAATCATTATGTGATATAAAACATGAAAATACATTATGCTCACATCAGAACACTACAATGGACAATAGAGTATAATATTACCATGTAGTGTCTGCCTGTTCTATGACAATTAGGCTAATATTCATGATATCTCGTTACTATTGTTAATGCAGTCGCTAAATAATTGGTATTGAATGACTACAACCAGAGCTCCTTGATGGGTTTGCATACAGAGACACATATCAAAGGGCTCTGCTACAACTAATTGTAAGTAGGCAGATAATTTATTAAATTGGTTTACATACCCAGTAAAGTTACAAGTTACAATGTAATTCATGAATTATGATTAGTATGGTATTAATACATGGAAAATTATTGAGGTACATTCATATTGATGTCAATCTATTAAGCAAGTCCGCCTATTTACTCTATAGAATTATTACATTAGGTAAGTTGAAATAAGATGAGTCAACATTCTCGAGTGAAGCTTGTCGATCTTTTATTCATTAAAAAGTAAAATCTTTACTTGTAGGTATTGGTTGTAGGTATACTACACAATTCATATTTATATGCGCATCTTTATTTTTCTGAGAATAGATTTTGCTCGTTTTCATAGAACTAATTTTTAAAGGAAGCAGAATCGTAATTTGGTAGGGAAAGTATAATTTAATCATTTAAGCGTGAAATGTGAAAGATGTTTGAGACACTATGACATTAGTTAGACAAGGAGCAGAGACTGTCTGGTTGGTTTTTGGTAGTAGCTACTTTCGGAGCGTCTGGTATGTACTACATTCACGTGGCAGCTGGTGGTATGGGGAGATGATCATTGCACCACACGGACGAAATACACCGAACTGGATTGAGATGATGAAGGGATGAGGAAAGGCGGAGTGTGTTGAGGTCAGAGAGCTGTCTGTCATAATTTCAACATCCTTCACTCTTCAAGGCACTGAATTTTGTCACTTATCATCATCATTACATCAGGCGAGACTCTGCCAGTCTTCTTTCTTCTTATTATCCTTATTATTACACAACTCCCATACAATTCATCCCGTCCCATCCTTCCTTTTTCAACTCTTTACTAGGTATATACTATACACCAACACACAAAGACAGGACGAGCTTTAGACTTTTCCCCGAATCCATGTACGTAGGTAGTAGGTATGCATACATAATATATAAAAATACACAAAAGAGTTTTTCATGCATGCATGTATGTCTTTTGCCATTTAGTGCTTCTAGGTATTTATGAGTATATTATAATAATGTGTAGACTGTATGTGTGCATGTGTGTGTTCTTTTTTATGGTTGATCGTTTGGCTGTTCTGTTCGTCTGGGTTGATTGTGAGAGACTAAACGTGAAGTCAAAGTGAAAATTGTGAACTAACCAACTAGCGAGTGATTGTGAAGTCTGCTGCTAAAGAAAAACGTCTTTTTATTCGTCATCAAAGAGTTAAACGGAGACGGAAGAGACAGACAGACATTCACAGACACGACAAGTAAAACTAAACCGAAGACAGTTTGACTTTCTTTCTAAATAAATTGCATAGCATTTTACCTTATTACTCAACTCGTGTCTCTTCTGGCTTAGCTTTTAGCTTTTAGCCTGGCTCACTGACTTCTTTCCTTGCCCTGGCCCTCCCTCATCCCTTCCCACCATTTGCTCCTTTACAATTTACAACCTTCAACCAGCTTTCCCAAAGAATATTCTTATACTCTCTTCTTGCCTTCCAGCATTAACAGCACATTAGTGACAACGACAAGTGAGACACATTTGCCATGTATGTATATACTATGTGTAATATGTGCATGTATGTGAATTCAATGTGTATTGTACTTATAAAGAGCTCATTCTTTCTTTGCACATATGTATGAACCTATGTATGGTTTGTATGTAGTAGGTTCGTCTATGGAGTCTCCTACCCGCTAATACATGTATTATTATATTATACATGACATGACATCATTATGTATACCTAGTAAATAATGAAAGTCTATTTTATGTAGGCATAGTACACACACAGTAGAAGGTGAAAGTATATGATAATAATAAGCATAATAATATTATGCAGAGCAGACACAGACAACGTAGTTAAGTTCCGCGTAGAGATACCTACCTATATATATATACATACAGATTTTTCTCTTGGTTTCTTTTATCCAAGTAATCATTATTGCTCTTATTATTTAGCAAAGTCATGTCAGGGGACGGAACATGCCAGGACTCCATCCAACTCTCTCTCGTCTCTTTCTGTCTTTGACTAATATTAGTTTTTTATTTGACTCGTGTGTTTTGTTCCCTTCAATTCTCGTCTCTCTCTTCTTCTTTCGTCAGTCTGCATTAAACGTTATTATTAAAGACACACGGCCCGACATCCTGTATATAAGCACAGCCAAAAACAATATACTATATCGTATACACTCAGTTTAGTATACATACATTCTAATGCAAGGTAAAAGTAATAGACCATGTAGTCCCATATACTACTCAGTACATACAGTTGGTTTAAGCGACATAGTTTAAAACTACTACTACTTTATTATGTACCTATACATAGATGTAAAAATTGCATGTAGTATATACATGTACACAGGCGCGTAGCCAGAATTATAACCTGGGGGGTTCATAGTAACGTTTTAAACAGAAATTTGTTTCTTGGAGTAGCAAAAATCTTAATATAAGCGCATATCAGTGATATCAGTCTACAGGCAAGCGCAGCAATAAAAATTTGAGTCAATTTTCAATTTAGATCCAAACCAAAGTAAAATCGTAAAAATTTTCCGGTTTTTGGCTATTTTAGTACAACAAACATTGGTTCTGGGGGATGCACGTGCACCCCCTGGCTACGAGCATGCATGTACATACAGAGATGCTACTATAATATATACATACCTATATGGTTGACAAAGAACATGAAGAAAGTGTATAAGGAGTATGTAGGAGCAGATATGGTTTGAAGAGCGTGTAAAGGTACATAGGCATAGTGTTGTGTATAAGGATGAAGATAATAGTTTGGGTGTAGTGTAGAGTGTATAGATATGTATGCGTAAATAGTGTAGTGGAGGAGTAAAACAAGTGTAAAGCTATAAAGCTCATTCGTATTACATTGTAGTATTTTTTCTTTTTGTCTGTGTGTAAGAAAGTTGAGCTGTGCTGCTTTGTAGCTGTTAGTTGTTCTCGCTATTATCTTGTATGATGCAATGAATGTGCTATGGTGGCTATAATAGATTTTGTATGTGTTCTGTCTGTGTGTTCTCTCTGTCTCACATCACATCACATCAGCAGCTAACGAGGTAAGTGGAGGAGAAATGAAGCGCATGAATGGATTGCTTTCTTTCGTCCTCTCTGAATTTCTTTCTGTGAATCTAATAATGGTCGGCTTGGCTTGCTTTCACTCAACTCCACTTCACTTCCTATATTTATTATAAACCCATCTCTCCCACGTATTCTCACTTTAACCATTCGTAGACATACAAGAGACTCTGCTCTCTGGCTATTCTAACTAAAAGAATGTATTCTTCAAAACAGCCATTTCTACGTAAAGCAGACGCTAAACTACCTTTCTTTCCTTCTTCTCCTCATCCACAACCATAGCATAGCATCCTTCTTTTCTCCGACTTATTCCATTTCCCACTCTTTTCTTATGTACATACATATAGCAGCATAGCTCTTCGTCATCCCCTCCAATATTCTACGTCTTCGTCTTCTTTTCTTTTCTAAAAGTGAATTGGAATTGGAGCAGGATGAAATGAGAAAGAGTGAGAGAAGAGTAAACGTAGCATGTCAGTAATGTAAAGACGAACGAGCAAAGTAAAATAAAACCAAAGTAAACCAGTTTATGTAACTTTCCAAAGAAAAATACGAGAAAGCAAGAAAGAGTATATACTGCTCCTATGTACATAGTACTTACATACCAAAGAACTGGTAAGAAATAAAGGAAAGTATCCTTGTAGTATCACACAGAACTAATATCTGTTTGAAGGTTTGTACATTAATAGTATGTGTATCTTGTATATATACCAGTATGTGTATATGTAGGTGTTCAGACAGGATACACCTTAGCAAAGAGATACAACTAGGTATACTGTACTGTACTAGACTGTAGTAGTAAGGAATTCATTTTGATTCTCAGTTTACTTTCTTATTTCTATCCTTCTGCTTAGCACAGTGTAGGTATCTACTCTACTGTGTAATGGAACTCAAAAAAGTCATTACATGCACAGTAAGATCAAACTGGGTTTAGCTTCTTTTCTGCATACAAATAACATAATATATTTCAACTCAGTTCTCTAAACTCGAATAGATTAAGTATGTACTTTTGTCGTTGCCCATTTACGACTTTTCATCCCAGCCACATTTGCTCACCAAAAGTTGTGGCACCACAAAAAATTGGTTGTGAATTGCAAATACAAGTAGCTACACGTGTCGGGTATTCAGTCATTGGTAATCTGGTTTGGGTATAGCTAATCATAATTGCTAGTAGAATCCCAAAAAAAATCATTTCGTCAATGCCTTTCTCCTAAATTGAGCTTATAAAATTGAGAAAACACCAAAGAGCCCTGCATGAATTACGTTGACATATTCTCCAGACTTTAATACCTATGTGATTTCTACTTTCAGAACTCGGAGAAATAAAGTTGAGATTAAAATTACGTATGACTGAGTGTACTGAACAGTTCTTAGACATAAAGTGTATATACCTACACCAGTTTAATTTTGCAAAGGATTGAATTAGTTGGAGTGGAAATTGTAAGTGAAGAAGTGAGTCGAAGTAGTATAGGTACTATTGTAAACCTACATAAAAACTGTGAGCAGGTTATCGTTCGCATTACTATTAGTCTTCTTTTCTTTTGTTTGTCTTGGCATGTTACCACCATTTTGTGAAGCTATTTCTAACTGAAGAAAACGTTAGGTTGAGTTTGGTGACTTGATGCATGTGTTATATGTAGTTGATTCCAGATTTTTGAGAGAGTTTTGTTTAAGTTTGGTCTATAAGTGGTTGAGGAGTATCGCCTAGTAATTTAATTGTATGTGGAGCTGTTTCATGAGACTGGAGTGACTGGACACAGTTTGGTTTAAGCTTCAGTGGACTTTCTCGTTTTTTTTTTCTCGTGACATGATTCAATTCTACTTCCACCCTACTTTCTTGTTCTTCCAGCCAACCGTGCACAACCACATGGACATATTCTTCTACTTCCTGGAAACGAAATTATAGTGAAGATAGGATCTGAAAGAGAGCTTCTTTATAATAACATTGAATGCTCATCCACACAGCAGCCGAACAAAGCAGGGAGTCGTCAGACAAACAAAAGATACCTGCTGATACTATCCTGGAGAAACAGAATTACAGGGAAATAGCTACAGGCCCACTCACTCAATCCTTACCTATAATTATCTTTACAACTCTTTTGTCTTCCTCATCGAATTAACCAGCTCCTCTCTCCCACAACACTAACTAACCACCACAAATGCTAAAGTGAGCAACGCAATCCTTTAGACAGACTAATACACATAGCATACATAAATATATCGGTAGGTATAAACTATAAAGCAATATACTTACAATAAACTCAACCAACCACACGTGCACATTAATTCTGTACTACTATATACTCTTCCCCTAATTCATTTTTGTTAAAGAACCCTCACTCCAAAAATTCGTCTGTTCACAATGAAAAGCACATGTTTCTCTTCCGACAACACTAAAGTAATTAGTGGATCTGATGAAAATGTTCAATAAGTCTGGGAATGTCTTCAAGTCGTTTTGAGCTCTTCTTTTCTTCTTCCTCTCCTTCTGTACAGAACTATGGCCTGAACAAATGGAGCGTAATGAAAGTTAGTCAATCCAAGTGTCCCTCTATTATATGATTACCTTTACATCCTACAAAAGTATAGAACATACCAATATTCCATACCATACCATACCATAGCTCCACACAAATCCACTTCTATGTAAGTAGAATCTAATAATTGGATATGCGGTAAGAGTAAGACTGAGACACATAGGGACAGACTCACTCGACTCTTTTAGTAGTCTATATAGAGATTAGAAATAGCAACGCTGGTACATTGGCTATACATGTAGTAGTAGGGATTGTGTATAAATGCGGTTATATAATAAAAGTGTAGTTCTTTGGTTAAACATAATACAGCTACCTTGGTAGGTATGACAGGATTGTATATATAAATAGTACGAGGAGAATGCTTTGAGAAGTTGGATATATATTATGAGTGGATAAAGGGAGCATAAAGCATAAAAGAAAGGAAGGAAAGTTTCGTTAAGCTGTGTCGTGTTCTGTCTTTCTATTGGTACTTTTATAGGAAATGAGCCTATTCGAGTACAATGAGTTGAGTGGAACTGTTTAACTTTGGCTGGGAGAGAAAGAGCGGAGCTGAGAGTTAAAAGTCGATATAATTAAGTCTAATGTAAATTGGTGTTGAGGGAAAGAGCATTATACTTCGTAGTCCTATCCTATGCCTAACTACTGTGTAAACCTCACTGTATATTTCTACGTCTACTTTCTAATGAATCCCTTTGCCTTCTCTATCTCATACTATTTATGGATATTCCAAAGTCTGTAAGTTGTAAGCAAATATGCCCGTGCCTTTATACAGTCTACCTAATGTAGGTACTCATACACTAGAAAGTCAAGGAAACAAGATTTCTGTGCACCCAATAGTATACTTTAGTTAGTATTGGTGGTGGTGGTGGTAGAAGTAGTAGACTTAAAAGTGATAGTGTTAGAAATACATATACTTAGTTAAAGGGAGTGGGGCATTTGTGTAGGAAGGAGCAGGAGGAGAAGGAGAGTGCTGGAGAAATGGAGACGGTTCGGGAGTGAGTGAGTGAGATGATGACGACGGCGACGAGGACGACGAGAAGAAGTAAAGAGTGGAATGACGGGCCTGGGAACGAGAGCAGTTCATGGAAACGAGCTCATCGACATCGCATCAACTCAACCGGGAATAGCTCCACTACTACACTCCTCATGCCCTGTCTACTTAACTACATAACGTTATAACTAATATCATTTTCAGTTTAGGACTTGTAGACACATATACTTCTCCAGTAGTTCGGAGTAGGGCTCTTGTCCTTGCCACTCCGCTTAAACAAGTCAACGGGTAACACACCCGGATGCTCCTCATTCTCCTAATTCCCTCTGTGTAGATCTATCTAGGTATTGTGTAATTGTGTACACTTACACCATCCATCCTTCCACACATTTATAACACAAAGATACACGTCTCACACACTATCAGTTAAAACAATAAATGCCTGGGTTGCAGGGTACATGCTACACTAGTTACGTATTTCCATTTCCAAACTTCCTTCTGTTACAAAGAGCAAGAGCGTAGCCAGCGCCAGGGCACTAGGGTACGTGCCCCTCCCCGAAATCTCACTAAAAGAAGTTGATTTATCAAAAAAGTGCAAAAACCGCAAATTTTGAGTAGATTTTGGCATAAATTAGCTCAATGTTTTCGTGCTACCCCACGACAATTGTTATTTATAATAATATAATAAATTGTTGGGGCCCCCCAGAAACCAAATCCAGGCTACGGCCCTGACAAAGAGGTATATTTGTATTTTGTATAAGGACCAGTAGTATAAGAATGCTTTGTCTACATACATTTTCTCATGGATCAGAGAAGATGCAAATGTAAGTATTTCATTGTGGAAGTTGGTGAGATGAATTGTATGGAGGTATCTAGACTGGATGTGGAAACGTGTTATTGTGTACACAGACAGACACTAAAAGGAGCGGAGATAGTGTTGTAGACATTAGTATTATGTGTGTGTGTGCACAATGGAATGGAGGAGTAGTTTAACTTGATTTTGACTGCATTAGTGAAAGTATTTTTTTCTAAACTGCATCAAGAGTGAGTTTTGGAGAGTTTTGCTAATGTTCTGTTATGTTCGAGTATACGTGACGTAACTTTTCCTTTCTCTCTCTCACTCTAACTCTCCAGGTCTTTCCATTCCTTTAAACAAAATACTTCTATACTCCTAGATTCATATACCACATAGCTACAGATCTGCAACACAATGTATACCCATAGTACACTCTTGTGTTACTTTCAGTATATACAAGAACTGTGCATGTGTGGATGGGATCTTATGGCAGGGAAATGTGAAGTGGTCTGTTTAGATTCTCATACTACAGTAGTTTTAGTAGTAGTTGTTGTATTTGTGTCTGTAGTAACAGCGTAACTTGACGTATAGTATACAAATAGCCATGCAGGAATGGAATGGATTCTGCTTCTTCCTCTTCTGCTCAACCTCCACACGTTCACAACACACATACAAGAAGCAAAAGCAACGAAATCAACTCAAACAACAGTAGAAGCACACAAGACAAGGCTAAGTATACAAGGAAAGCAAAGGAATTGCAAGGCAACCATAAGACTTTTTCCTAAAGAGTCTCTCTCTGTCTTTCTCATCCGGATGTTGTATTCTTTCAGTTTTTCCTTTCTTCATCTTCGTCCCTGCCCTCATGGCTTTGTGTTAGACGCTATAACTATTCTACTTTGCTTTGCTTCACTTGCTTATTATGTGTAGTCTCTCCAAGACTTTTTCCCTTCATCGCGTCAAAATACAAATACAAATACACATAACACAACTTCATGCTCATCCACACCATCTGTCTTGATATATCACCCCAAATCTTAACAAGTCTCACAAAACCATCATTCCTATATGTAATACACTACTTACACTCTTCTTTTATACTTGCTACACTTTTACACGTATAGTATCACAGGACAATGAAGATGGAAAGATTTGTACTTGTACTACTAACAACTAAGTAAATTATTAGTAATAAATATGTAGTATCCTTTGCTCAGTTAATGTAATATGCATTTAACACGAGAATGTGTATGTATATTAATGACATGAAGATGTGATGGATGTCATTTCTGTGTAAATGAACTCATATTGGTATCAACTAGTAATATTATTATAGAATAATTAGTGTATGATGAATTTTATAAGTAATCTATGGGGGTATAGCCTGTAGTACTTAGTTAGAATGGTTACACTGACGAGAAGTTTAAAGATGTTCGAGATAGTAAAGACTGTAAGTTTAGGGTTTTGTATGTTTGGTGGTGTGTGTAAGAATGGTTACGGTGATATTATTATGGTTGGTTATTGTATGAGTATTTTGTAGTGTAGTGTAGAATGGATTGTGTAAAGGCTAGTAGTATAAGTAAGTAAGTGGTAGTGTTGACGATGTGAGTTTCGTTGAGTTGGTTGGGTGGTGGTGGAAGACGACGAGAGGCGAAGAGAGACATGGATTTGCTACACACAGTTCACACAAGTATTATAATATTAGTTAGTTTGTGAGTGGAGTGTTGTAGAGTGGTGGTGGTGTGTGTAGTTTGGCTATAGGAGACAGACAGGAGAGTAATGCAATGCAAGGAAGCACGATACATCTAAAATACAAACGAAGGATGCTAGTAGTATGCATGTAGTTTAGAGTTTGGTGAGATAGATGCAGAACAGACAAAGCTGAGTGAGTAAGTAGTATCGTATAGGAATAATGCAAGTACAGTGTAGTAGTACTCGTAGTACATTCATAGTATAGATACAGGACATAAGAATGGGAGCTAAACGGGAAAGCTGAAAGGAGGAATAAGGCCTGGTAGAGAAGAAGCAGGAGGGAATGCAATGCAATGGTTGGGATGGATGGCATAAAGCTCTACTCAAAAATCGATATGATTAACGCTAGTTTAGCATGATATGGTTCTGCAGGAAGAGTAAAATGCGCCAGTTGTGAGCTGAGACTCGTTCACGTCGTCGTCGTCCTCTTTTTCTGCTCTCTCTCACACACACAGACACACAGGGCAATTCTCTGACAGTGCAGCTCTTGCTTTCTGTGTCTCTGCTCCTCTTCCAATGCTCTCTCAGCCTTTTAGTCACAGAGTCTCGTGTTCTTCTGTCTCATAGCCTGCCCTCGTGGCTTCAACTCAACCGAGGATATTATACAGTGCAGATAGATACTACACACATACATACACGTACAATATTCTATACTACTAGAACTACTACACAGAAAACGTACGTAGTTGTACGTAGTACGTACGTTACGTACAGATACCCGGGTTCGGATTTCGTCTCCTTCGACACTCCACGACTCACTTCTTTCTTTCACGGCTACTCCAGCCACTGCTCTCACAGCCACTCCAACTCAATTCACCCAGCCAGGATCCCTACTTCAGCTCCTGCTCACCCGAAACTCTTCCGTAACCACCACCTACCTTACTTTACAACTACACACGTAGACACAACACACATACACACAACTAGTCATATTCCACAACACAAACAAAATACGGAGACTACCTCTACAATACACAAAACAGCCTCACCAAAACATCTACTTACACCACTATTACAACTTAAACGGGAGAAAACTCAACAAGATACTGATACAACCAGTGTAGCCTCTACGCTTTATATCAACCAACCAAAAAACAAGCGTCGCGTCCTTCATGGATTCTACATATACGGACACATACAGTATCTTTAAAAAAGGAAAAGCTCAAGTCAAGACAATTGTTAACGTTCAATGCTCCGTGTATCCATTGTAGTATACATAGCATTCTTGTGTGTGTTATTCTACAGATAATAGTACCACCATAATATTATCTACACCCTAGACACCTATACAGATACCTAGCTAAAATAAAAGTATACGTGTGTATCCTGAAGAAAAAGAGAAAACTCAGGTTATTGCTGAAATAATACAAGAATACAATAGTACATGTATATGTTGTACTATGTGGGGATACATAGAGGAGTGTAAATACTAAGAAATAAGAAAAGTATCCAGTTGTGGTGGATTGGCCTGAGTTGAGCTTGACTTGACTCGTCTCAAGCAAAGCTAAACAATAAGCTGCAAGACTCTTTTTCTTCTCATCACTCATTCCCAAAGTCTTCTTCTTTTTATTCTTGTTGAGCATCTCTTCTCTGTTTTGACTTGACTGTGTTTCCTTGCTCTTTCTTCGTCATCGTCTTCTTTTTGTGTCTCGGTGTGGCAAGGCGAAACGGATAAGTTTTTCGGTGTTTCCGCAGGAGCAGAGTAGAAAGGCGAAGAAACGCAGAAGGAGAGCTCTGAGCCCGACCTCACCTCCTCTCACCGCAACAAGACGTTCTTACTCTTTCTCTGTCTCTATGTCCTACTACAGATATGTACTGTAGCTAAACACACACAATTCTACTACTACTACGACGGGTATTTTAGCTTATAACTTATACAGTGACTTGACTTTACTTTGACTCAACTTATATTAGTAGTGCTAGGTTCCTGTTCTTCTTCTTCTTCTCCTAGAAAGTCACATCACCCGTGTCTTGCCCTCTCCGCGCTCAGCAAACACTACCAACTGTCTCACACTAATCCAAAGGCCAATTCAAACTTACCAGATGCTTCATCCAACTCTATTTCTACGATATTCTCATCATACACACCACCTAATACACATATAAAATCCTCGAATCAAATAATTCTCGTGTTCTACCATGGAATAACCAATCGCACCCAAATACTTAGCAACAATAAGTAAGTGAAGATATTTTACGGGCTGTATGTGAAGAATACTTTCTAACAGTTGTATACCTACTCTTGTTTCTTTACGTGACATTGTGTTGGATTTGGAGAAGTAGTTTTGCCAATTTCTTCGTTTCTTTCATCACAACACTACTGACTCAAGTTCATTGGTAAACGTACTTGAATGGACTTAGTGGAAATAGTACTACAGTACTACAGCGCGTGTGATTTCTCAACTCCATGTGCACACTACACTACTACGAGTTGTACGTTTCACTTTCGTCGAATGTAGCCTTTCTCTCTCTCTGCATTATCTCAAGCGTCCTTTCCATTAAAGCCATCAGCCCATGATACATCACTTATGTATTTGTAGCTTTAACTCTTCAACCCGCACAAACGTCAAATCTATATATCGTCTCTTGCAGTAGCTACTGCTACTTAATTCTTGAGAGAATTTCCTCCTGGATAAGTACTGAAAAATATTTACACTAAAAGAAACTTGTGTGACGATCTTGTGTAGTGGCTATTGATATTTTACTAGCTGAAATTATTATGCGCAAAGTTTTGGAAGACAGATAAAATTGCTGAAAAATTGCAATAAAAATTGAAAAATGCTCAGCTAATTTAATCTATTGGTTGTGACAGTCCCATAGAAATGACAGTGTGTAAATTGTGTTTGTGAACATTAAGAAAAGTACAACTACAGTTGCTTGTTGTATTGAAATAATAAATTGATAGCTTTTCTCTGCGGGCATTATTCGTCGTAGCAGACTTTATATGGTATTGAATACTATGAATAATGAAGGGCTTTTATGAAGGGATCGTGAAGAACAGGCTGAACAGTTAGAAGGTGCTTGTGAAGCTAGTGCAGAAATAAAAGAAATATTTATTGTAGCGTTTGTCATTGTGTCTAAAGAAAAAGTGACAAGTCAAGGAGTGCGATAACTTTAGTGTCAACCTTAACAGCTGCCGGTTATTATTGGCAGTGGGCTCACCTGTCACTGTCAGGGACACGAATAGGGACTTTACACTACTTTGCTACAAAAACTATATACACAGTCTACTATACATAAATACAAGTGAGACTATGTGAGAAGAATGGATTTTCCTGGTTGTTTCATACATAACAGAAATACTAATAATACTATTAGACTCAGAATGACGATATGTATGATGCAGTTATAGATGAGAAACTTATTTGCATAGAGAAGAAAGTAAAGCAAAGTAAAGTAAAGCGGAGGCAGACAAATTAAAGTAAAACTACTGCGACACGACAAAGTTGGAAATTGCTGGTAGCAAGCAGTGTGCGTTATTACTTCTTCTCGTGATAAATTAAGGTACGTATTCATACACAAGCATATCCTTATTACATGTTTACTTTTACATAGATGTTTTATACAATTAAGTATATATGTGTAGTACGAGCAATAACAACAACGTAGTTCTACATTTATTTTCTACAAGTGCCTCCATGCCTCCAGATTATCTGCAAAAAGATTAGATTAACATGAGTAATGGTAGTTGTAAATCTAAGGCAACTACACACAGCAGCCCTAATCAAACAAAGCAGAAACTTTTTTCGTGTCCTTCTCCAAAGATTTCTCTTTTTTCTTCTTGTCAATACACACATTTTCCTTTCCATTCCATAATAATTTGCCCTTTTATCTCAAATGGGCAAGCCAAAATAAATCCTGCAGCTTGTTTGTATTTTATTGTCAAAATTAAATGGTGCCACTTGCACTTTACAGCTGTAAATGGGATTTCCTAATTTATCACATCACGCAACCAAACCAACTCGCAAAGCGACAGTCACAATAAACTCTTACCAATTCCATTTCCAACCAACCTGTTCCCAGTCTGCCCGATTTATTTGCACAAAATGAAAACGCCTCAGACTACCTATCAGCTATCACTGCTGCTGTAAGTTGTATGTACTATACATGTACTACTGTGCCTCGAGCACACTTAAAAAACATAATGAAACTTAATAACAGAATTAACTCGTTAAATCCACCAAATTGAATTAATACGCTAAATTATTAA
Organism: Pogonognathellus longicornis; assembly: GCA_034694085.1. Lineage (NCBI taxonomy): Eukaryota > Metazoa > Arthropoda > Collembola > Entomobryomorpha > Tomoceridae > Pogonognathellus > Pogonognathellus longicornis. Next base: position 19,210 of record JAQFYB010000500.1, read on the forward strand.
CTCACATGGCCCAGTACATTTCTTGACGTTTGTATTGTAACCAATTCCATAGGGCAAGCTACATATGTTTTTTGTCATTTATAATCAAGTTTTTCATGGTTGTTGTAAATTCATACTAAAAGTAATTGATTTACATTACAGGTGCCCAAATTTTATAGCATTTCCTGTTTAAGATAAGTTAGCTCCTTAAGTTTTAGAAACAATTTCCCTGTATGTGTTTACAAAACTCCTATAGCCTTGTTTAAGGTTGAGTAACGAAAATCAACATCTAAAAAATCCCACGTACATTTAGTTGGTCTCTAACTATGTTGAGGGCCAAAAACGGAGTGCCTTGTTTGTATTAGTGTACAAATGTCCATATTTATATGCATTGGACACTTGGAACTACGTTGTAGCCGTTGAATTTGTAAAGAGGAATCGATCGAATAGTCTAAGTGTAACGGCTCAGGTTTATGTTGTGTGAATGAAATTGCCTCATTTGATTAAAATTATAGTTATGTGTGTGTGTTGGAGAAGCATTTGACAGTATTGAGTAAAGGGCAATGAGTATTCATTTAGAGCTTCCTTGGCCATCGCTAGTACTTTGTCTGAAAAGACCGAAGCAAACAAATTGAGCTGCTTAGAAATTAATTGGTAGTAGATGAATTATTAACGAGTTTCGTCAGTAGTAGTGATGGGACGAAACTCACGGAACGGGATGAATGCAACGTGACATCGCCCTAAAAACTTTTTCCCTGCCAGTCCCTTTCTCATTGTGTTTGCACTGAAGTTTAAGCTTATATTATTATTACAGTTACTTACCTAGTTAGTTTAGTTGAACAAGAAGGCAATATACAGTTCATGTACATACAACAATAGTAGCAGTATACATTGTACATGTTTAGAAAGTACATGTATACTATTTTACACGGATACACGGATACAGAGTACAAGTACTGTAGGTACTGAATGTAGTTGCTAAAAGCGTTTGCGTACATTAACATTAACGCTCACTTGAGACACTTGAGTTCAGTCTAACATTGTATGTAACATGTAATACAAAATGCAAACCGAGCACTCAGTGTTGATGCGACTAATAATATCTTGACTAACATCCTCCTAGTTTTCTTTTTTCTCTAATAGCTACTACTAATGCTCGTTGTGTTTGACAAAAAGGCTGGATCCATAAAATGCATTCAAGTACTAAATGCAATTATATAGATTTTAGAATTCTCACGAAATTAAATAATATATGCTATGTACATACGTTTGCAGATATTTGTATAGAAAGTATGGTCTAGCGTTGATGTAATAAAGCAAGAAAGCAAGCATTGTATTGTAATATTGCTGGTATTGTGGGAAGAAGGAATAAGGACATGTCTTGTGCAATTGATGTATGTATGTAACCTCTCCATTAGAACCCGCACGTCCTTCACGTAACACTCTTCTTGTCTTTTCACTGAATGCATGACTCGTTGTCAGACTTTTCTTCTTTCTTACACGACATGCACAAAGTTAGTTAGCTCAGTTGGCCCCCATAACTTTCTTGATTTCTTTCATGTCATCGCCTTAATAATAAGCTTAGCTATACTTACATGAGTATTATTAAGCGTTCAGGTAGTATGCAATGCACCATTGCCGTCCATTGTGCCTCACACATAATTATTACCTATTGAATTTCTTTGAACACAAATCTAATGCTTACAAGTAATATTCGGAAATAACTAGAAAACGCTTTCTAACGGTAAGTGAAATAATTTCATTACATTATAAATGGTATTCACTATTTTTAGTGCTAACATTTTACCTAGGTATAATATTATCCTTCTTTTTGCCTACATTTTTATACATTTATTTAATATTTCATATGTAATAGGTAGGTACACTAGAAGTTGATATTGGTTGTATAGGTTGATGGGTAAAGCTAGCAAAGTGCAATCAATTATGAATGATATGACAGTCTAATCTTTTCCTTAACAGCCTATTGCATTAGTCTTCTTTTTCTGCGGAAATTCGATCGCTACTTTTTATCGCTAACAATGGGTTAGATTGAATGCAATATATTTTCAATAAAACTTTAATGTGCAGGTGCGAAGATTAATCTAAGTCGGACATTGTGTTATAATAATGTCTGCTCATTTCTTCTAATGCAGGTACATTGGAATTAAGGGGCTATCTTTGTAAAGGAGATAAGTTGGGTGATAACATTGTAATAGCTGTGCAATGTCGTGTCAGTCGGAAAAGTGGTTAGGTACATACATTTATTTTTCGGCTTTATTAAATATCTGCTAATGTAAATCGTGGAATATATGTATGGCTGTTGTACAATTGATTAATATTACTTATTGCACTGTGCCAATTTGTGCTAAGTAGCACAGAGGCCAGCGGGTTTACTAGAATAGAAACTAAATATTATTAATGAGATAAATCCATTGCGTGTTTTGTACATGTACTACTAGTAGTCCGCCAACACCAAAGAGAATTGAAGATGCATTAGAAAAGGCTGCGGATTTGTACTTGGCTAATAAAAATTGCTTTTGTGACAGGCACACTATGCGACTGACTAAATAGTTTTCCAGCAAATGAAAAACAGGAGTGCTTGGAAGTTGGGTTTTTGTGTGTAGGTATATTAGAGTACGGAACGCCCTTAGCTGACTTGTATAAAGTGAACTTAAGCAAACAATTTATTCTCCTAGTTCTAGTAACGGCGGAAATTGAATGGTAATCGCTAATTTGATTACAAATTTAATTTGCTCCATTTGCCCGGTTTGCATTGTAACTTATGTAATTACTATTTCTTAGCCGGATGCCTACACATTATATAAATTGTTGGAGCCATTCTCAGAGAGCTAAATAAATTCTATCGTTTCATTAATTAGAAAAGTGGATCAAACCGAAATAAAGGAAAGTATGCCGCAGAATGTGGCGTGTGCGGTTATAATTCACACAGGTATAGCTCCACACTTACACACTCCTTCTCCTACTACTAGAATGATGTAGTTGTAGTTGAAAGATAAGCAAAATGTAGTTTCAGCATAACATAACACAATGTAATCCTAAACATCCTTCGGTAATGAAGCCTGCTACAAAACCATTCGCTATGTGTTGCTCACCTCGCAGAGGTATTTAGTAATTATGTGCTGCAACATGGTGGAATATAAACGCAATGTGTACAAGTGGGCGGACATCGTGTAAAAAGCAAATTGGATATAAAATGTATCCCTATTCCTACATGCCTCTACAATGTGTATACAACTGTAAGTGTAATGTGTAGTAATGTAATGTGTGTGCATGGATTTTATACGTATACCTAGCTAGACTTTTAGTTCAGTGTTTGTATGGATGGGGCAATTGGCGGCGTCTGCTTGTGTTTTACTACGTGTATTATTATTTCCGTTGTGCTAAAGTGAGTGAGTGAAAGAACTAAATGATAGATTGGCCTGTGGGAAAAGTAGGGCGAAATGAAACTGACCTCATAGTGGAGGAAATTAGTAGTCTACTTGCACAAAACCAAAATACGTTTAACTACACACAGAAGAGACACACAGATAGAGTGAGTACCTGATTTAGAAAACAGGGAGGATATTCCTTCCCATATACTTTTAACGTCTACATGTATTACACATCCCTATATGTACACTACAAAGCCTTTACTATACATACTGACAGCCTTTATCATTTTTTAGCTACACCAATCCACTTCCAGCTTTATATATGGCATGTAATTGTGTAATACATGAAACAAGGCTAATGCAATAAGCGAAAGAGTGGTTTTAGTTGCTAATATAGGTATTTACCCGTATACTTGTTGTTACACTCAATGAATATGTCTTCCGCAAAGCTATGCAGCTATATATACTTCTATGTAACGTGTATACACATACACAACAAATGATCTTATGAATGAAGTTTGGATTGTTGTTGGAGAAAGTATACACCTAGTATATAGCTTGTATAAAAGTACACGAGCAAAGTAACTAACCTATATATACATTTTGTACATACATTTGATAGTATACTCAACTCACGAAGTAGAAGTTACATTGCATGTAGCTGGAGAGAGAGATAGAGAGAAAGAGAGTGAAAATGGGAAAGGAAGGATGGAGCCCAGGAGAGCCATTAGTGCAGAGGATTGATTATCAAAGCAAGAGTTGTGTTGTGCATGCTCTCTCCTGCACACATTCATGCACTACATGCAAAGTTATTGCCACACAAAGAGAAGAGCCACACAGAAAGTGAAAGAAGGGAACTCCACAGGCAAATAACAAGAAAAGCGAGAATTTGGAGCTTTAAGCGGGTGAGCATTGTTACTAACTCACCTCAACTCTGACACTACACATTACCAACCACCAACAACCATATTTGCCACGGCACCTTCAATGATGGCAACCATTCACAAATCAAATGAACCAACGGGGATTTCTATCCACTCTCCATCTACAACTATCTCGGTCTAAAATACCTTCTTCCTTTAATAGCCAGCCTTGTTACACTTAAATACACATACTACACTATAATATTATACATACAATACATACAAACATGAATTGACGTACCTAGAAGTATACTGTACAAAGAGACCTCTTTATCTGTATCTTATAATACTTACCGTAAATCTTCTATTAGAACTCAGTATTTAATCAAATCCGGGGTTTTTACATTGATAAGGTCTGTAGTATACTAGGTATTTTCTATTTTTTTATAGCATTTATCACATACTAAAAACGTTTAATATTTTCTAGCTTTGTAAACAGATTTTAATTAAGTGATTAAATAGGTGCACAAATAATTACAGAACATTGTAATTTTGTAATGTAAAACGGATTTGTCAATTATTGAAAGTTTGAATAGAACCCGGGTCTCCAATACAACCCGGAGTTTTTACATTAATAAAGTCTGTAATAGCCCTGGTCAATTATTGAAAGCTTGAATAGAACCCGGGTCTCCAAAACAACCCGGGGTTTTTACATTGATAAAGTCTGTGGTAGCCCTGGTCAATTATTAAAAGTTTGAATACAACTCGGGTCTCCAACACAACCTGATGGTTTTACATTGAAAAGTGTGTAATTGATAGCCCTAGTTAATTAGTAAGTTCGAATAGAACCTCGGAGTTCTGTTCTAATTGAAGATTTACGGTATGTATGTCTGTAGGGTATTGTATATACATGAATTGTATTTTGTATGCTTGTATGTCGTTAGTTACATAGGATATTTAAGTGGAGTAAATAGATGGAATTAGAAATGGACATTTTCGGAGCATTGTGAGTTGTTGAGAGCAGTAAACTAGCCACCCATCAATTAAAACTTAACATGATTTCCTCACTGACTGACTGAGCTTTCCGATTAGCTGTAAATACTGCAACCAGAAAAAGAGAAAAGAAATCCAGGACTCATTGGTTGTTGGTTGTTCGTGAGGAGCTTTCGCATGTCACGTTTGTTTCTCTCTCTCTTTCTCTCATAGTGCGACTCCCGTCGAACACAACATCACATCACGCGCAAAAGCATCGCATCCTTTTCGTTTTTCCGATATGGCGATCCAATTATCAAATCAATTATAAGAACCAATTCCCAGTATCACAGTCACTTGTCCGCCTAAATTATATCCCCATTAGTAATCCCTCATATATATACCCATTACCCATCCTACTCTCCTCATTGCCATCATTTATCATTTATCACGTGCTTTGTAACTAACAGTTTATGTATTGCAGCACAATACTATAACCTCTTTCTTTATACCTCTCCATTATACACCAAACTACACACTACTCCTTTTTAAAACCATTCAATTTTCAAAACATTCACTTTCACGTACCATACACATGCTAGTACTATACACCTAGCTATTATGAAATCCTACAGAAACTGAATGTATATAAAGCTCAGTGTATCTACAGCATATGCCATGAAAACATACAGTAAAAGTAAAACAATAAATTTTAATGCTTCATATTTTGCATGCATGCTACATTCTGTATTACAATGTAATTGAATAATTATTGAATTGACTGAACCTTGTGTAGTATGCGTAGTATGTATGGAGTGTAAGGAAATAATATTATTATGGTATCGTATGGACCATCTGTTAGAATTTGTGAGTGAGTGGGTGAGAGAAAGAGTGTGAGTGTAAGAAAGCTCAATTACTTGCAAATGCACACAAAGAGGTTATCCGCAGCAGACATGTAGAAGAAGTAAGTGGATACTTATAAGAGGAATAAGCTGGAGTGGAGTTGATATACGGAGGAAGGAGCAAAGGTCACAAGACAACATGAAATAGCATAAGGAAAGGGAATCTGCCATGGGGTTGCCGTTCACTGCTTTGCAATCAAATTCCTAACTCTGTGTGTGTAGTAATACTCTTTGGCTGCGCTGTGCAGTGCAGACAGACACAGAGTAACACACACACACAGAAAGAGAATTCGGTTTATTCGGACTGCTGTGTGCGGGAGAAGTGGAGCAATTTATACATCCACGTATAGTATAGAGTCTACGTAGTGCGGATGGAGTGCAAGGAGGCAGAGTCGTTGTAGAGTGGGAGAGTCGGAGTGCTGGAAGAAAGTACAATGAAGTGTATGGGAAACGGGAAGAAAGGTAAAGAAGACAATTCGGTGGATTTGGTATTAGGAGAATGGAGAGAGAAGGAGACGGAGAGGCAAGCTCTGAACTTGTGTTGAACTCAACTCAATTCCAGTCACTTATTCGATCCGAACGAACATTACATTACACCATGGCAAACACAAACTTTATACACATAATATATTATGTATAGGTAGTAAAGTCACTAGAGTGCAACTCGGCAGCTAATACCAGTAATAAGCACTTCTCTATAGACAAACACAAATATTATAACATTATAACTAGTGTATCTATTAAGTACCTATGTAGTACCTCCGTAAACTACCTATCAAACTTACTGTTTATCTACATACATAGAAATTCATAGCTATTAGTAGTATAGCTGTAAGCACTATGGGCAGGTACTAGCTACGTAAATAAATAAAAGATTATGTACAGTACTTAAATAGCAGCTACCTTTGCTAGTACACATAAAAATAGCTACTTAGATTTAGCTGCAGTACACTTGCATACATACAAAAATACAAATCTGATTTACATTACAAAATTACAATGTTCTGTGATCATTTGTGCACCTATTTAATCACCTAATTAAAATCTGTGTACAAAGCTAAAAAATATTAAACGTTTTTGGTATGTGATAAATGCTATAAAAAATAAAATACCTAATTTTGTGTTTAAATTGCTTACTAGTAAAAATGTATAGGATGGGAAGAAATTATTGGAACATTATATTGCTCTAGCACGGCTCTACGACATAGAGTCTGTCAGTTGAGTTGTTTTCTCTTTGAGTATTGGTAGATTGAATATATAGCACTACTACAGGGTTACCTTGTAAAAAGTTGGATAAATACTAAGCGTGTGTTGCGAACGATTATTTTTTGCAACATACTAGAAAAGATGCTGTCTCAATATTGAAGAGGGAGTGTAGTATTTGTATTTTGTGAGAAGGAGACGTTTATGAAGTATGAAAAGTTTTGGGTGAGAGTGCCTGTAGTTGTATCTGTGTGTCTGGGAGGCTAGTGTCCGTTGATAAGGTGCATTTGCGGTGTGTGACAGTGGTGCATATGGTGGTATGGTATGGTGGTGTAGTGGCGTGCTCCTTTGCTGGTGCATGGCGGTAGAAACGGAGTGGAAGGAGCAGCTCAGTAGCTCACAAGAAATCCATACGTAGACAAACTGCACGATAAAGATAATCGATTTATTCCCACATTTAATCCCATCAGCTTCCTAAACCTTTCCGCGACTATGCCCTCTCTCTCTCAGCCTGTCTCTTTTTCTCTCTCCACACATTTCACTACAACAACTACTCACAAACCAACAACTCTCTTCTTTCTATGTACATACACAGCTATAGCTACATGGCTCAGCTTAAAACGACGCTCATACTGTGCCTGGTTGTATATTTACACATAACAATAATCTACTTATTATTTCCCTCAACGACAGCGCATTATCCGATCTCTGCGAGTATACTACAGACAAATGCAATTTAGCCAGCACGGTATATTGTAAGTATTATTATACTCTTGCAGTTGTTAGTTAGTTCGTTAGTTCGTTATAGCTACATACATACACAGTAGATTGTGTATATAGCTATTTACTACTTAGCCTGTTAGGTTACCATTTGCGGATCAAATTCATTCAGCAACCAACAACGAACAACTAAACTCACTCACTCAGTCAAAACAACGGATACTTCTTATCTTAAGTCCAACTTGACTTTAGATAATACTCCACGTAGTTATACACATATATTATATTATGCTTAGGTACATACATTTATTTTTGTGCTATATTACATAGGTATCTAGGTAAAAGTAGGTAGGTAAATGTTACATCCAATTCAAAGCTATTTGGATAACGAGTTACACACAGATAAGTATATACTTGTAAAAAGGAATATAGGTAGGTATATGCATTTAGGTTTGTAAATGGAATAGCTGTAGTCTTTTTGCATGAGAGTTTAACTGGAGGAGTGGAGTATAAGTATCTGTAAAGTCAAGTAAGACGAGAACTGTGTGCTGAAATGGAATTGTATTATAGTTAAGCCAATGAGTGAATTTCATCTTTTCATCTTCTTATTTCATTTTATCCTTTGGCTCTCTCTCTCTCTTCTTTGGTTTGTTTGGCCTTCGAGTTTCGTCCTCATCCTTCTTGCCTTGTCTCCCCTTTCAATTTCACTCCATACACAGAACACACAGAGATACACACAGATACAATTATATATTACTACGTATCTAATGTTATTGTGGTGGTTGTGTGGAAATAAGAGTGTAACTAACGGGTTTACAGGATACGACAAGGAAAGTATAAACACACACTACACACCAGAATAAAATAGAGAGACATCAGGAAAACGGAGTAAGACTCTTTTCAGATTGAATTCACACAGGAAATTACATCCTTGCTTTGCTTTAGTTTCCTTTTCACTTTCCACCACATCCCCATACACATTTACTTTTTACTATACATACCTACCTACACACACACATACACAAGAGTTACATACTACATAGCTTTAGATATAGATACACATACATATTACACACACACAAATTCCAATGACTCGATTTGCTTTCGTGGTTTGCTTGCTCTGCTTTATACTTTGGCTTCACTTGGCCTCACTTGGCTAACAGCACTTACTTTTGATTTAAGGAACCTTGCTGCTTTTTCCTACTACTAATACATACTACCCCAATGAATCTGGAGGACTTTATCGTATCTTTCATAGGTATAAATTCTAACCTACCTATAAATATACTACATACAAAATGCTATGCACCTGTCTCTCTCAAACTCTTTTCGTGTTGTGTATAGAGAAAGAAACTCTTTGTGAAAGTAGTCGTTTACTTTATATTTAGCATTTATTTCGTTTTGCTGTAGACTTGACTTTTCCTTTTTTCCATGCCATTTAGACTGAATTGAATTGATGTTGAGAGTTGCATTCTACATAGTTGAAAGTTTTTTGGGAGTGGGCTTTTGGGTTGGTTGGTTGGTTTTGCTTCAGATATGATTATCGTACAAGACTTGAGCTGATTTTAATGCGAGGATGCGCCTTATTCTCTCTACTACTTACTATTAGACTATTACTACTGCTTTATACTTCTTCAGCAAGGTAATTACTCGTTTGAAATAATGGAATTCAATTAGAAATAATTTTGTTTTACATTTGGAGCAAACGACATTCAATTTGAGGAGTAAATCTAATAGTCGTGGAGTGAAAAGACGATAGTAGAAAGGGAGGAGGGAGACTTTCGGGAGACAGAGACGGAGTCACAGACACACAGATGCAAAGAGATGCGATGAGTTTAAGTTCTAGAGAGTAATGTCATTTCCTTGGCTGAGTGGCTGAAGAAGACTCATCACAATAAGGCCATGTAAGGATATACGATTCTCTCACTCTCTTTCTCCCATACTTCTCACTTGCATCACAGAGCTGCATGAAACGCCAAGGCAGAGTGTAGACGACGACACAAGGAGAACGAGTTGAATTGAAAGACTACGACACTCCGGGCGGTCTGAACACTAAGAATAGTAATTTTCTTTTGCCTCACATCCCATACACACATTTGCTTACACAAGAATAGCACTAGTGCTACTTTTATCCATCCAAGCGGGACGTCCTCTTTTACTCTCTCTCTCTCTTTATATCTATCTAATATTATCTCACTCTAAATACTCCATCAGTACTATACAACACTTTTATATAATATCCCCGTAGCCAACGTTAGAGTTACAGTAGATCTAAATATATGTATGGAGTATCCTTTCAAAAGATAATCATATTATAGCCATTGAAATGCAAAAAGTAATAGTAAAATGTGTGTAGGTAATTGCAAAAGAAAATAAACGTGGCTGCCTGTACTCAACTATATACCTACAACAGTTTACATTCTTTTCCACGAATACCTAATTTAAGCTCAACAACATCTCGGCCAAATTTTTAATGCTTGTACTATGTACATACAAATGTTAGTGAAAGTATTTTTCAACCAAGACATTAGAAATTACATTACCTTTTCCATAGTACATTCAAAACAATTGTGTTAGGTTGATACAGTACAAATTAGTATTGGTACAAAATTGTAGCTAGATTAATTATTGTAATACACCAAAGAAAGTTTGAAATACTTAGGCACGTTTATAGAAATCTGTTGTCTCAATCCTTTCAAAATGTGTGTAATCTGTGGTAATGAAAGGAGATGTAAAGGTAGGTGTATACAAATTAATAATTTCCTGTGAAATTTTATTTCCTGCCAAATTAACATGTACTACTTCCGCCCTACAACTTATAAACTACAACAGACTTGACTCTGTTTTAGAGTGAGACTCTCATTGTCTCATTTACTGTTGAATCCAACCGAGTTGAAAGTTGAATAGCTACTTGAATTATGTATGTAGGTTTATCTAACAGGCTAGGTACAGCAGGAATTGTATTGTAGTCCCACTAGCTATTAGAAAGTGTAGGTACATCTATTTAGAGTATAGGTACTTGTATGATTAATATTGTAGATACTTGTAGTATATGTAGTGGTGTATCTTTCTGATTCTTTGGTTATTAATTACTGTTCTATACATAATAAGGAGATGAATGGGGAGCAGCAGCAGCAGGCATGTTGCGTTTGTATTCTGATTTGGTGTGTGTATGTATAATGTATGTATTTATGTATGTATAGGAAAGTGTATGTGGTTAACAAAGTGTAGCAAGTGTAGAGACTAAGTTAAGAGGAAGAGTAGAGTGAAGGAAAGTGTGGAATAATGTTGGTGTTGGTGTTAGCCATGACAAGGCTGGAGAAAGTGGAATTGGAAATTACGGTGCATGGCAGCATGGACTCAACTCAACTCAACTCGGAATTTGACTAAAGGAGGTTGGTTGTAGATGTTGATGACGATGGCGGTGGTGACGGTGTGATGGGAGAGTGAGACAAGGACCGCATGGACAGACGGAAGCGCTTATTAATCGATTAGCAGAAACCAGAGGGGTTCGTCATAATTACGGAAATTAATCATTTCTCTACTCTTTCCTCTCGCTCCTCCTGTGACTCTCTCGGAGACTCCAACCAGTCCTCGTCTACTCAACCACACACTACACTCACTTTTATCCAACTCAAACTAAAACTCTACTATATTTATATTATAAACTAGTCATGTATGTATAAGTAGTACTAGAAGCAGTAGTAGGAGAATGTCTACATTGTTCTTGTGTGAGTCACATAACTAAAACTCACTAATCCATGCTTGTAGATTATATACAAGTACATATTACAGTGTGAAATAGTATGGGGATGTACATAGAATGTTCTATACATTGTGAAATAGTATGGGGATGTACATAGAATGTTCTATACATTGTGATAGACTTATATGAAAGGAATTTTGTGTCATGTTGCGTCATGATAAACCAAAACTTTTCATTCCAACAGTGGATTAGTCTTTGTATGAGAAGACTTGGTTGCGTTGCCTGACTGCAGAGCCAAAAGGTGCTGGCTACTTTTACTTTTGTTCCTCTCACAGCATTCAGGATACACACTTGTTCAGCCAACAACTAACATTCTCTCTCTCTAGTCAACTTATTATCTCCGTAGTTCGTTAGTCCCAATCAGATTAGCACTAACTCCATTGTTACCCTAAAAATACATCTCCAGGGTACATATAGTACACGCTATTAAGAGTTGCTTAAGATATTGTGTGCACCTACAATCTGAGTGTTTCATAGGATATACCTATATATCAAGGCTGTATTTAGCGGCAGGGCACTAGGGCACGTGCCCCCCCCCCCCGAAATGCCAAAAAAGACCATAAAAATGCCCTACATCGCAAAAATTTTCAAATACTTTTTAGGTTGATTTTGGTTCAATTTAGCTCAAGTTTTTCGTGCGCAAATTGTCGTTTATAATAACATTTTGATCTTGGTGCCCACCCGCCTAAACCAAATCCTGGATACGGCCTGGATGGAGATATCTATGTTGATACCATTAATTGTGTTGATAATTTTTAAAGATTTATTATTACAGTAGACTTCAGAAGTATAGGCAACCTACCTTTATTATTTTGTACTGAAATATTTAGAGTTCATTTATTTATACGGTGGCTTCAAAATTTAACTATGCAGAGAAACAATTCAGTTCATTGCATATCTGTAGGTATTTTTTAAATTGTAGGAGTTTTTCCGACTTTCGACTGCATATTTGTTACTTAGGTATTGCTATCAAAGTTCAATTTACTTACATTTGAAATATACCATCATGTAGAAAGTCGGAGTATATAATGTTTAGGCATTTGAGCTGAATTGTTTAGACCCTCAATATTAGATGAAAAGTTTTTTTGAGACTCACAATTAAGTAAAAGGTTAAAAAAGAAAATAAGAAATACATAAACACAGAATTGCGGCCCACGATAAAAAATTTCGTTGAAATGTTGGTTTAGAAATGAAATTGGAAGGGAGCGTGATAAAGAGGCCAATTCGGAGTTGAATCGCTCAGCATAAAAGCAGGTATTTAAGGATGCATACTGTTATTATATGATTATGCTTTAGGTACCCGGTTGTGGTTGTTTAGGCGGAGGGAACTTTGCTCGTTGTTTTGCCCAGAGAGTTGTAATAGATTTTTATTATTTTCCATCTGGAGCATATTTTGGAGAAAGAGTAGAATTTTTGGGATTTGGTTTGGTTCCTGCTGTGCGTACTTTATCTGCATGTGTTCTTTGCATAGTGTATATAAACCCTGCTAAGCTTAGATTTTGGTGGAGAAACGGTGCGCAATGAATTGAGAGAAGGCCGAAGCTGAAGTTAAAAGGAGATAGGAATATAAGAACAATATAGAAATGTTGTTTGTGTTTGTGTTGTGTATTTGAGTGAGTGAGTGGACTGTAATAATTCCATGCAAATCGTAGAAAGTATTTACTGTAAATGTTTTTCTCCTCTCCGCCGCTTTCCCCAGGAGTAGTAGTAGTCGTCGTTTCCCTTTCCGTAATTTCCTTTACTTTCCCGTAATGTACTTATGGTAACTTGTGAACATTACTGTCTATTAACGTTGCTCCGAAGCATATGTCCTTATACACTATGTAGCCCGTACAAAGAAAAAGTAGGTAATGTCCTCTACTTGCTGGAGTGAAACTGAATTTACTGCATGTTGGAAAAAAGTGGAATGCAAACTTATTATTTTTATATTCTGTGTTTTTCTCAACATTTGCTGCACATCCTCATTTTTCTTTCTTTTGAAAACGTAACTTTTCCCATGAGTTTTTTTGTTGTTCTGGAATAAGGAGTGATATAATTACCTTGTGTCATCTCGTTCCTTATAAACCTATACAAAGCAGAAATATATCTACATGTATCTCCATGTAGAGAGGTAGGTATATTTTACACTAGAAAACGTTCAAAGGCTGCTAATGTTTATTTGATTAAGTAGCTAGAGTACACAGTGTGCATAAAGAAATGGGAAATAAATGAAAAAGGCTGTAGAGGACATAATGTGTATATATTTGCAATTTCTATGTAAAAGGAGAAAAGAATGGGCAAAGTTTCATTTTCATTGTGGTAGTTTTGTTTTTGTTGTATAGTATGTGTGTGGTTGTTCCTTTGCTGGCTGGTTATTGTCTATAGTTTCCTGTTGTTTATGTTGCATTGCAGCTACGAGCAATTGTGAATGTAAATAATTCTCAAATATGCCACAGGACGAGAGTGCAGATGAAATACGCTGTAGAAACACAACTTGTCGGTTCGTTTGAGTAAAAAATAATGTTCTTACGAACGACTATACAATTTCTATATCCTTCTTCTTTTTACGTAGACAAACCACCTTTTCTTCTTCTTTAAGTTCTTCTTGTACTTTCTCCGTAAGGCTTAGGGCTTAGTGCGAGCATTGCTCAATGTATCTGCGGAGAAGTATACACTACGTGTGTTGTTTTCTGGTGTGTCAGTTAAGTTGTGTGTAGTGCCCCAGGAGAAAAACGTCCGAATATCTGCAAAAACATAGAGTTACTGTAAGTACACTACTTTAGTGTTATTACTACTGACTTGACTTGCTGCTTCAGTAGTCTTTAAGTTCCGTGTTGTATAATACATACATATACATAGCCTACATGTATGTGTATACAGTCTGTATCTTATGCAGTATAAAATTGTTGTATGTAGTATTAGTTCTAGCAAAAGCAGAAACGACCTAGCAAATGCAACTTAGCTCTCTGTGAAGAACACATTACATATGTTTACACTACACAAAAAACTTTTACTTTACTCTCACTCAACCATCTCTCGAATATTTTCTTGTTCGTACCTTTGCAAGTACCTAAGTAGTCTTTGCCACTGTATAGAACTACTTAAAGGTCTATAGTCTAATATTATGTATGTGTGTGTAGTATGGAGAACTGGAGGATGGGAGATGGATAGGTATATGAAAGTTTGAAATGAAATAAAGGGAAAGTTTTTATGGAAGTATGTGAGGTGCTTTGTGTAGTTATTGCCGAGAAGATGAAACATTTTTATGGCACAATACGACTTCAGTTAGCCCAAAGAATGAATCTAGAGCAAATAGATGAGGAGGAGAAGGAGGAGGCGGAGGAGAAACACGATTGCTCGACAAACCCGAGCACTTACAATTTGCAAAATTACAAAAGTTGTCAAAAAATCCAACAAACCATTCAAAACGAGCCGAGTGGAAATGAAATGGAAAAGGGTGAATGAGATGATACAGATATTTCTCTCTTTTATTGTGTGACTCTCTCACTCTATAATATTCCAAAAATACGAGTCTCTTCAACGTTTCTCCTCCACGTATTTTTATACCTAATTCTTGGCTGCAAACACCGTTCTCCTTATTCCACGTCGTAGAATACCCGTGCGATCTTTGCTGCCACCGAATTTTCCTTTTATATCAACCCTTGGATTTTATTCACTCACTTACACATATATTCTTTTTACACAAATCCATATCTTACTTTTGCGTACATACCCAGTTATGTATTATGTATATACACTGTATCCAAGCTATAGGAATATTTCAGTATAAAAAGCGGGTGCTTGTAGTAGCAGTTCAGGTGTTCCGTCTATATTTTTTCCTATATACACCTAGTAGAACATCATAATGTGTGCAATAATTTTCTTAGTGGCCACTATCGTCTTTTCTATACCTACAATGCAATATACATGAACATTTCTGAACTCATGTCCGCCAGCTTCTTAACGATAAAACTTTCCAAACGGTTTCTTGAGCAAAATGGTTTGCAGCCACAGTTAGTTCCACTCCTTTCTTCTACACGGCTTTTGTTTCCACTAAAGAGAAAACTTCAACAAGAAAGTAAACTTCAACTTATGTACCTTCAATATTTTTTCACTCTTTCCACACACAATCCAACTAATACTTACTTATTACACAAGTTCTGACTAACAAGTGTATCGTTCCCTTCATAAAAACTTAATTTTCAATTGACTCAGTCTCCGATAATTCAATAAACACGGCAATTCAATATAGTGCACCTGCACTGCACCTGTTTGAATCGCATTCGCATGTCACGGTTTCATAATACTAACAGTAATATTATAGGCCCAATAAAACAATTACAGCTATATTTACAACAATATACAAACTATTGAAAATTATATAGAAAATACAATCATTGCTTTGTATCTGACAAATTGTTATTAAGTAATTGAACATTATTATCGTAAAATGCAAACAAACTAGGTATGTGGTTTGGGTATTCCGGGTATTCCCATATGTAGTAGGTAGTAAAGATGTTTAAACCTCTAGGTAGTAAATAAATTACGTGTTAATATTAGGAGTGGTAAAAATATTGGAAGATTGACTGTTTCAGTCGAAAATAAACTTCACAGTTTAAACCATCACATAACCTATTTACTCTTTTAATGATATTTAATGTGTATGAAGCTCTAAACTGAAGGGGACTAAAATATAGACAATTAAATGTTTAGTCTTGCTATTTCATTTGCAATTCATTTTAAACCTAAACATTTATTTACACTACACACAACTGACTTGGTCATTCATTAGTAATTTTTTGTTTAGTATTTGCTAACATATTTAATTATACGGAAGAATTACTTAGGTTTCAAACTAATAGAGAATTAGAAGTGAAAACTACGAAACTACTAGTACTAGGTAAGGATGGATTTAGTTTGTGAGTACGTGGATACAGTGGACAGAGTGCAATGAGACGGAGATTGAACATGTGCGTGTAAGTACATAGATAGATATAGAAGAGAATATGATTGTGGGGATATTATATGTTTGGATGGAATGTAGTTGGATTGTGTGACTGGAAGTGGAAGTGCTTGGTAGAGTGGTTGGTAGAGGTATGGAGTGAATGATTCCATGTGAGTTGGTCTTAAAGTGGCTTGGTCAACATAAGAGTTAGTGAGTGGATCTTGGTTGTAAGGTAGATTGCATGTGTTGTGTGTAAGCGGATGGAACGGTGAGTTGATGATGAAGTGAAAGCGATGCGAGTGAAGTGATGGCTCACGCTCTCCCGGCTTCACTCTCCTCCGCTCCGATATTTTCGTCGTCACATCACAACCGCCACCCGCCTCCCGCAACTGCGTCAACTCTAAACACTCACAACGGCCGCCGGCTTTGTGCTTAATACTAATTTGTACTTTCCATTGTAACTTTACAGTCCAATGATTGTGAGTGAGTGAGAGAGTGAGTGAGTGAGCAAAGGAGACCAGAGAACACTATACACAAAATTCCACAGTGACAATGATACTATTTACTTAGATACACAGACTCTTATTATCTTCAACTCAAATGTACCTATCTCTATGTGACCATGACTCTCTTGTACATAAGGTTTATAAGCAAAGTCTTTTCACTCCGTTCAGTCCCGGACATGAGACCTCCACACTTCTATGTACCATTATCAATTCTAGCGTATAATCCTCTTTCATTATTACACTAACGACACATATCTCTGTTTCTAATATATTTACTGCAAAAATCCCGTATTAACTACCAATGTACCTAAATGCATACTGAGCATAGCTCAGAAATATATATCTATTTCAAACATAACTAAAAAGGATCTGAAGCAATCCAATGATATGAGATAATATCAGATTTTTTTAAAAATAAACTGTTTTTTCAAATTAATTTGAGTTTTTATAGTGTCAACTACATTACTTATGTATGTATCCATTTTTATTTGATTAATTTGATTCCCGAATTTAGTTGAGACATATATAATTAGCTAATCATAATATTTATGTAATTTATGCTCACTGATTTTTTTATCTTTTGTGAACACGTTGAAAAGTATATTTGGAGAAAAGTCCATCTTGTAGTAATTTAAACGACACTTTGAAGCCCATCCTCTTGAGTCTTTAGATACTTTGCACACAAACAGAATTTAAGACAATAGGATCGGTCTCCTTATATACCTATTATGTACATAGAAACATGGTAATAATAATATTAGGGTTGAGCTTCGTGAGATTGTGGGTTGACAATGACAATGTAGAAATAACAAAGAGTAGCTTAAGTAGACCTTTGTAACATTAGAACTATCACAACAGCTTCTCTACAGTGAATCTATATAACTCCTACTTTAGCTCTAACAAGGACTAATACAAATGAATTTAAGACTTAGTACTACACACACTGTACAAAGCGTAAAACAGACTAAAGATAAGAGAAAGGAGTATAGAGAAGTGTAGGAAAAGGAGAAACGAGAAGGTTTTATTCTTGGTGTAACAAAGAAGAAGAAGGAGCACTTGGATTCCAACAGCATAGCAAAGAGATATGAAGAGGACGAGACTTTGTGAGACTCGGTGTGAGCCAACTCTGTGTTCATTCCATTATTTACGTAATCAACTTGGATTTGACTGTGGCAACAACCAGGAACGACGACTTGGCTATTATATGGCGGATAAGGAAACACTACAAGTGGACACACCAGCCTTCTTTGCCTTGCTGCTTGATCCCGAAATAATAATATCTCAAACAAGCAGTCACAAACATCTTTAGTGTAACTGTAACACACAAACGAACTCACTCACCTACACAAATGTCTTCAATTTATATTTCTGTGTCCTCTTTATCAACGACTTGTTCTGCGGATGAACTCTGAACCTAGTCGTTACACAGAACCTATGTGTATGTATTTTCAGAGAAGACTATAATGTAGGTACAAATCATTTAACGCTAGGTAGGTTAGGTAGGCATTGCCTAATTATTCTTCTTCCATGTGATGCGTTCATTTAGTCTGGGCTGGAGCTGGAGGCAGAATAACGTATTTATTATGGTTGTCATGCTCTGCTGATTCTAGTCATGCGACAGACTTATTACGAGCATTATTCCACGCGCTAATAAGTAGCAATTCCAACCGGAGAGTTTATTTAACAGAGCGTGCACCATTTAATCTCATCAACCACTCCGTCTAATATTCTATACTTCACAATTACAAATTCAGTGTAACTGTAATTAGGTTTTTTGTCAAGTTTCTTCAAACAATGGAATATGAGTTTGCATTGCACCTTATTTTTTAAACTAGGTATTAAACTTTTTAAACCGCCCACCCCCGAAACCGAGTCCTAGCTATGCTATGCTTATGCCTGCATTATTTTAATTGAATAGAAACAGCAATGAGTTATAGGAGAATTTTGTTGAAAATAAAAATAAGCAGTTTGTTCGAGTAATTCATTTATGACATTGAGGGAAATTCATTGTAATTTTGTGTTTTAATTGTGATGTATGAGTTGAGTGTAACTAAGTTTGGAGTTTGTAGCGTATAAATCTTGATTTCACAAATACTCGAATTGAGGACGACGAGTGTACAACTCTCAGCAAGCGTATGCATCTCTGTGTGTATTATACGCTAATTGCAATGCAGTGTGAATAATAATAGTAGGGCTGTGGTTGTAGTGAAAATTCAATGACAAGAGCGAGAATGAATTAAATACATGCAGACGGCATGCATTTGTACTTTTTAGTGTTGTAAATTTTGAATTTCATGCTTCACAAGAAGCATTTATAATTGCTACTGTATCTAATGTGAGTAATTGTTTGCCTGAAATGTCCGAGTGGGCAGTATGTGTCTACAAAAGTTTGTATATACCGTTAAAAATCATTGTAAGCTTTTTATGTAAGTCAGCCTTCAATGGGTACAAAAATTATATTTTGTTTTACCTTTCCTGCATCTAAAATCCTCAACTTCCCATAAGAGTGAGTAAAAATTAAAATACGACATTGACTAAAAAATATTCCTTGTTTGTCGAAGCTGTATAAAATATACAAAAAATGCAATCAGTGTTGTTGAAACTTTTGTATTGTGTCCCTGCACATTTATATAACATGTCACACCATTTGGTGTTTGGTAAGACATTATACGATGCCCTATGTATTACAGTTACATAAAAAGGGGACATTTTACATAGTTGAGTATAAAACATGTTTGTATGATGTGTTGAATATAATATTGGAGTTGAAAGGAGTTTGTTATGAAGAACACACAGTGGGATGGAGTAAAGAGAGTGAGGCAGAACTAAGAGGGAGTGTGGACAAGGACTGGGAATGGTGTAATGTAATGAGAGAAATCTGCATAATATTATTAGGTTAAGCTGTAACTGGAAGAGCGGATTGTGTTGTGTGGCAGTAGCCCATTGTATATACATCTTGTTTATCACGCTCATTGATTTCCATCGAGAACAATGTTAATCATCTCAGTTCACCACTCAACTCATTGTCAGTCCAACTGCCAACTCTCTCTCATTCCCAACTCCAAAGGCGTCAAACGCAACAGCAGCACATA
This sequence comes from Pogonognathellus longicornis, assembly GCA_034694085.1. NCBI lineage: Eukaryota > Metazoa > Arthropoda > Collembola > Entomobryomorpha > Tomoceridae > Pogonognathellus > Pogonognathellus longicornis. The sequence continues at coordinate 39,529 of JAQFYB010000500.1, forward strand.
CAGCCAGACAGAAAGAGAGAAGGCTCAAGGGGGACTACGAAACAACAACGGATCAGAACAGTCTCCGTATTTATATCCGTCATTCAATTTTCCTTGTATCCAACAAGAATATTATCTGTCCCTGCTTCCACTTCACTTTATACCACCAACCATGCACCATCCGAGCATCACACGAGCTGGACCGTATAAATACATAATACTTTGCTTAAGGCTAAGGCAAAGATGTACCTACCAGGAATAACAGTTTATATGTATCACAGATTCATTATACATACACAAACTCAGTAGAGATAATAAATCCTTTGAGACTGACTCTATTAGATATTCATGTTAAAAATCTTCACCTTTAATTTGTATGTTACATTTTAAACCGATGCCTGCATAACCTATAAGTAGCCTTATAATCCAATTTACCTACGAAACATTTCTATGTAAGGCGGGCAATCAAAGAATTTTGTTAATGAATAAATATTAAATACACACAATCGCTGTGTGCAATTCTCAATCGCAATTTGGAAAGGAGCAAGAGACATTTCTTCTTCACTGATTGTGATTTGTGAGTTAGTAAGGGTATCCGGGCACTACTTCTGGGGGGACATTCCTCCCGACGATGCATGTATTTCACCGCTATAGCCATTCCTCCCTTTATATCTTCCTTCTCTAAACCTTTCTTACTGTTTTTGTGTCCTTCGCCCTAACTTTTAAACAATTTCCTGTATGCTACCATTATTAGGTAAGGTCTAAGGTATGCTACATTTCTGAAAATGTTTAACTGCCATTGCCAAATTACTATAATGATACACATAATCTAATATCTGCATCTAACCAGGTTATCAGTTTCTTCATTTATTACAAGTATAAGTACTATTTACAAGTATACTACAAGTATTACTACAAGACGATAATGGTATTAGTATTAAGTGTATGTGCGAAGTACCTTCGCACATACACTTCGTTCTATGTACATATTTCAGACTTGATAATGAAAATTAAATTTTGAGCAGTGACAGTTAAAAATTATTTCACAATAGTGTCATATAAATCTTATAATTATGATAAGTATGACTCTTACGACAAGTGAGTCATGAATTTGTAAGTATAGGATGGGTATCATTAAGACGGGAAAATGTTGAGGTTGTATAGAATGTAGGAATCGGAAGGTGAACTGCATCGGGGGGAAAAGGTCGCTGGGAGGAAAGGTTCTAGATTCCTGAGTGACGGTGTAAATAAAATATTCAATAAGCACACACTAATTATCAGTACGTTGAAAATCCATATCCCTACTTTCATTTGACTGGTGTATGTAATGTAGCTCCCTACTATATTTAAATGCTGGCAATGTTTGCACTCATTTGTGTTTGTCTTGCTATTCTGCTTATTTAGCTCTAACGACTAGGTCTACAAACTAAAGGATTCAAAATCCATAGGTACCCGTTCACCAAAGCATTTGTGTTTTGTGTTATGCACGTTTCTTGCTCAACTTGTCCTGTGTGTGTCTCTAAACCTTCTGAAATTTGCAAATATCCGGAACCCATAGTGTCTGAATGGCTGGTGACGGGAGAAGTAGACTAAAGTGCATGAGGCAGCTTAATTTTGAATAGGGAGCGATGAGTGCAGGTAGATCTAAGCACTTGACGATTATTTGGGATTAGTTATCATCACAGATCCAGATAATGATGCCAGCAGTTTGTTTACTTTCAATGGAAAGATAAAATTGGAGCACTACTACCTCGTTAGATCTCATCCCGACTCAACCTACACTCTTATTATTCTGCTTCCAGAAACTCATACATATTTATACAAGTATAGTGTGCGTAGTACAATTCATTTCTGTCCTTTGTGCTGTATATGTATATCATTGTTATCCTAGGGTGTACCTTGTACATTCTATGTACATACTATTAGACACACAGCTTGTAATAAAGTGTAAACTGGTGAGGGAAAGGAAAAGGCCTGTAGCTTCTGTGAAAACCTTTGTCACATAGAATACTAAGGAAGGATTATAAAATATTATTGAACTGTGTAACGAGGAGCATAAAAGGGTGGAATCTGATAGATGATATTTTGATGTGTTTTAAATCCCTGAGTATAACAAGTTGAAATACTTTTAATGATCTACCAAACACTGTATCAAAAATACTTTGTAACATAATTCGGAAGGTCTTCAGAGCCCGTAGCGTAGTACCAATTCTATGAAATTACATTAGTTCTTGAGTTTAATTAAACCGTTATCCGACACACATTGCTATTTGATACATCAGCTTGTCTTGTCATGTAACGAAAATGAAAGTGTATAGAATTTGTAATTGATATAAACTTATTGTTAGTGCTATGAATACACAAAGAATGAAAGATAGTATGTGTATATACCTAGTTGTTTAATCAAGTAATAAAAACATGCACCTGAATCTAAATATCTTTATAAGGGAAACAAAATAGGCTGAATTGTATGTGTGTGTCTGTATAATGGAAAGGATGAGTGCAAAGGAATGAAATTGCTTGCTTGCACGATTCAAAAGTAGATTGAGACTTGGTGGGGCGTATTTGATTTTATGGGAGAGTAGTGCAAGTACAACACATTAGAGTCTACTGTGTGTATACACACTGCATACTGCACAGTGGCTGTGAATAAAATAACGATGGAAAGTAAAAGGAAAGCGATGCTGCGGAGAGGAGACAATATATTTCCATTTAACCCTTCGATGATGGCGTGGAGAAAGATAAAGAAAAAGGATGGCATCCTTTTGCTCTCGATTCATATTTGACTGTTGTCATGTAAGGTTTGGAGCTTGCAACGTGTATTTGATATGAAATAATAACCGTGGTGTCACTACTACTACATACATACACTTACACGTAGTAATGGTAATGGCAACCAGTAACTGAGTTGGTTTCGGTGAATGTCGCCGTGACTGGAGACGGAGTCTATGTGGTGGAAGAATAAATAGCAAGGGTTGTGCCGTGTATGTCTGTGTACGTGTAGTACTAGTATGGGCTGTGTAGTGGGAAAGAAATAAAGAAGAGCAAAGATATTATATCATCATCGAGGGAAATGACTGAAATGAGTGAGTGAGTTTACAGTTTACTTGTGATATCTTCATTTTGTATGCGTTTATATTTTGTGCGGATCATGAAAGCTTAAGTTATCTTTTCAAACGACTCACTCAACTCACTCGCTCAGCTCCCTTTAATATCATACAGAACTCTGCTACTACACAACTCTCTTTCTGCCTCACATACTACACTTCTTCTATTGTAGCTCCTACACGTTTGTCTTTTTGAGCTATTGTAGTACTCATGTATATACAAATACAGATAGAAAAGAGCTAGGGTATATATTCTTCCAGTATTTCAAAGCATGTCGCCTTACATAGATACAATACAAGGCAAAGCTACATAGAGATGTGTGTTGCAAGCCACATGCACGATTGTCATTCTTAGCCAAGTTTTGTACAGTGTATATAGTTTTATGTATGTACGTTAGATACTTGTATGTCGCATCACTACTCGATTTTAATAAAGTTGCCGTGTAGTATTTGGTCGTTACTGTGCTCATGTATTATACAGGCTAGAGACACAACACGGCACAGCAACTCATCCTCTGAGCCACAGTCAGTTCAACCTAAGCTGACTTGAGTTTAAGTCTCTGTTGAATTGATGTAGTCAACTATAACAAATATTATAGATTTTGTATATAAGGTCTTTACTAATAAATGTGTTCTGGTGGAGAATGGCAGGAGTAGTGTGCTCCGGGAGTTATAGTGGGGAAAGTTAAGCCAAAATGCTAGCTAAATGTAAAATGAAGTGACGTGAAAGAGGGGAGATCATGTGTCTTGATACATAAATTGGCGAGAAGAAAAGTTCATTTTTAGATCCCATATAATAGACTTATAGTATATCAACGCACACTTTTTCTATAAGCTTTTCTGTCACTTTAGTTAAGCGTCTTGTATATGTAGATAGGCACAGGCAGGAGACAAACATTGCTGATTATAACTCCCAATGACACACATGACAATGACAAGCCTTTAACTTCATATAACGACATAACATATCCACAAGAATCACACGATAAAACAATCCACCATATCTAACTAAGTCTATACACTACACAGTAATGTAAAATTAACGTGATAGCTATAGGAGTCTGTACTCTATAACAATGTGGATTTGTATTTTATACAAATACACCGTTTCGAGGCAATGGACAATCTGCTCCTTACATTATAAATATACTTGTAATGTTATACAGATCTAATTAAAGGCAAAGTATTGTGGCACAATTAGCAATAATTATTAGTTCTAATTACTAATTAGCAGATATTCCGGTATTAATAGTATGTGAAGGTTTAAGAGTTGTAGTAGAGAGTTACTTTAATGTTAATGTGCGTGATTCTATTAATACTTGAAATTGATAAATCAGCAGTTCAAGAACATTCAAATGTATTTACTTGTGAATTTTTGTTCATAGTTTACCTATTCGAAATAGAGTAGCAAATAGAAAATGCTGATTATTTAAGGGATTCATATTATTTAGCAAGCTGACATTCTTTATACAGTAGAGACCCTGCGAGAGCAATGCAATCAAGGCATCAAGGGTGTAGAGAAGTGTATCGTATTTCGATGACGAGTTACGTTATTAATTTCAGTCTGTGTGTTTCTCTTTGCCTTTGCCAAGTTGGTGAGACGGGAGAGTAGAGAAAAATTGGTTGGAATTCTTTCTCTTTTGGTTTTGCCTGCTGAAAGAGAGAGATGGGATGAATGGGAGGTTGGTGGTCTGATATCGTCCAGGATATAAAATCACATTTTCATATTGTATCTAAATATAAAGTATATAGACACACATGCACAAGGTTTACACTACACCACACGGGAAGAGAAAATTGCAAGAAAGTATGCATATAGCTATAGATCAAAAATACTCGTGCTAAAGCTAGGGATATAGAGTATCTGTCTTTGAAGTGTATGGGTAATAATAGCAGCTGGTTCATTAGACGGGACAGCGTCGAAAAATTTTTAATTGAAATTTACAGCATCCTCGCTCCAATGACTCCGATGCGTGTTGGGTTGTTTCTGCTGGGTCGTTCGTGGTTGCTTTGCCTTTATACTTGTGCTGATGATGAAGTTCTATACACATAGACACATACATATCCCTAGAACACTTCAAAATATCTTTTTAACCATATAGGTACCCTATATTATAGTTCTTGCTAATAAACCTTATACTTTTTACTGCATCAACTAACTATTAGTATCGCATAATTATGCCTGCTTTCATTTGCTAAAGTATACGATTCACTTGTATCCTAGCTCTTTATATGATGGCACTTTAACAGCAATGGTAGTGTAGTACAGTAATACTCAAGCATCTGTGTATATCAAGATGTGACTCCAACAGGGTAAATAAACCCTTTGGAATTTTGCAAAAAGGAAAAAGAGTACACTCCTTAAGTATTTCAACATGGGAGGTATATACACAGCGTATAACTACTAGTACGTAGTTGAAGGTACCTTCGTTAAATAGTTATAATATAAATTTAGTGGTTAATAGGTACAAGATTACATGTAGGGAAGTTGAGTTATATCTCAGTTGCTCGCATCTTTTTGCAGATATGTATTTGTGTGACTCATTATTTTATGTATAGGAACTGGTATATGAAATAAAGTGATGATGAGAGTTTGGGAGTATAGCTATTTGTCATAGGAGCCTGTGTTGTGCACCTGATACTTTTATAAGAAAATTGGATAGGACGAGTGCAAGTGTGGAGTAGTTTGGAAAAGAAGAGTGCGTTATTAGACATTATGTGAATGTTGAATGTACAAGGACATTCGTCTCTGTAGGTGGGGAAGTGTAGGGAGACGGAGGATGGTAGGTGGGTTGTTGGCTGTGGCTGTGGAGAAGAAATATTATATGAACTGTGAAATCTGGGACTAAAGACAAAGACGAAAGTGAAAGAAGAGGACACTTAGGAAGGAGCGTGAAAGAGCGAGAATGAATGAATGTGCTTCAGACTTTTCCTCAACTCCTCGCTCTCTCTTTCTCTAATTTCTGTAATGAATGCATACAATAATTACGATTTCATACAACCAACTCCTCTTTTCGAGCTGGCCTTTTTCTACTACGTAAAATAGTCAATGTTTTGAGGTTTAGGTTTGGGTTGGAGCTTGTACGTGTGTCTTATTATATACACCATGCCACACAACACACTTGCAAAGCTTTCTGCGTCTGGAATATCAAGACATTAAATATACTTTTCCGTTTTTCCTTTTCTTGAAAGATGACTCGAAACAGAGAAAATGGAGACAGCCGTGAAAGCAAAGTCGAGGTTTCCTTTAATAATTTGCATCGTCCCCACCAATCTACACAACTTTTCTTCTTTTCTTTGCACTACAAGTACCTTGCGAAGTCAGTTTCGTTTTACTTGGGAATAATAATAACAACACCGGATTTTGTTTATCATTAAGCTTATATGCACACTGCATACAGATTCAAACAGACACTACTACAATCCATTAGGTAATTTCCAATTTGTTCTTGCACTTATTTATCGTGCTAGTATTTAGGAAATATGTGTATATTATGTATAACGTGCTACGTTACGTGTAACAGTATAGTTGAAAGGACTCAAATGAAGAGGAAACTAATTGTTAATTTATTTGTAATGGGAGGGGAGGGTTGTGTGTGGTGTGACAGCTTTAGTTTTTCCTCACTTGCGATTTTAATATTAAACTTTTCTCAAGTGACTGGAAACATTAAGAGAATCAAACGCAAGTCTGCACAGTTCATTTTTCAGCTCCTTCTACTTTGTCTAATAATTCCTGTGAAGGAAGGCATGACAAAATACGTAAGAGATATATCTGCAGCTGCGTATAGCTTGGGCTAATATTTATTTTTCATCTTCCAACTCCACAGAGGAGTTAAACAATAAACTAGTTTAACATGCTTCACATGAATTCTGGCGAATGTATACTCTTCTCAATCATTCCTAACAAGTCTCCCCGGGCATCTTTCTTTCTTTCTTAGCATAACATCGTTTCATCCGTTGTGTCTAGCAGAGCAACCCTATTAGTTGTACTTGTTTATGTTTGTATACCTGAATATTTTTTCTCCAGAATAATGTTCATATCAGCTTTCTTTTTCGAATTTCAAGCTCATTTAGTAAGACAGTTGTATCAATATTCTTTTGTAATCAAGATCCAGAAAACAATCATATTAGCTACTTTGCTTTAGCTATTAAAATAATTCGACAGCATTTCGTTGTGCTTTCTATTGACCAGTATAAGTTCACAATGAGCGTTTTATATTTTTCTGGACTATTTCCGTTAACTAGGTTTTATTAACTCATTTGATTTGTTTTTATCGTGATGCACATAATATTATAGGTTTATCTGGTTGATCAATGAAATAAGACGTAATTTTATCATTTTTTCGTATTTTTGACATCGAAGGTTGTGTTTTTGATAGATATATAATATGCTTTATTATAATGAACCTCATATTTTGGTGCGTCGAGTGCATATTATACATATTTATGAATATTCTACAGAACATGTTAAGATTGTATCAGAAAAAAGTTTTGTTGTATCATCTATAGCATTTATTCTTGCATAAATCTTTTTTACCTAGCACAGTATTTGAAAGGATAAGTGTAAAAAGTTGTGATCATAATATTATCATATTGCACAGACTTGTAAGTGGTAGCAACAAAAGTTATCAAATTCTTTCCTAGTATAACTAGGTAATTATAGAACGGAAATTGGAAATATGACACAGACACAACGGAAGAACTCGCAGGCAATTTACGTCCTGTGGCATGTAGCCATTTTCAATTTAATTTGATTTGCATTTTCTAGCACGAAGTAATCGGAGATTCATTTCAGATTCGTTTCAGATAGTATATGAAATGTTTATTTCGCTATCTTATTTATGCTTACAAGCACAAAAATTGAAGCATATTTTGTACGGAAGGACAAAAGGGAAAATATGAGTGCCTTATATATTTGCTTACTTTATGAAACTTGTTCCTTACCCAAAATGTTTTTAAGCAATGTTAACAGTGTTTACAGTAATCAGTAATACTCTGATTACAAATAAAGTTACAGTTAAAGTGTAAAAACATTAATTATTTTAATAAATAAAGTAGGTATGAAAATTTCAAGATCCAGTCATATAAAAGAACATTTTTCTTTCAAAAAATAATCCAATTTTGTGCGACTGATCTCATTTATTGTAATAAGGTGTACTATAAGCGTCTCAAGTGCAGCAATTCTATGAAAATTAGCTTCATTATTGCCAGGGTACATACTGAATTACAATGTGTGCTTTGTATTGTACCGTAATGTTAGTCTAATGGTTATTCAAAGACGTGTACTCACTTTCCCTTTCAGCATAATACAAATAAGCAAAGTGATCGTTTACAAATTGAACAATGCTTGCCATAGACAAGCATATTACCTTAATAGATTCAGATTTGTGACCAAATAAATGGAATGTAAAGTGAGTAAATAAAGCGCACTAATAGCGTCATAGCCAAAGCAGCAAACGAGATAAATTGATGATCCAATGAACAATACTTGACTCAATATGATCACATTTCAATAAACGACATCACTATTTCCACTTTAGTCCTACAAAATATGACACTTACTAGATACGTATGTCTAAAATATTATGTCAATGCGAATCAAATTACTTAGAAATACATACCAAGGCTGTATGTAACCATCGGCAGAGTGCCCTGCTGAAATCCGAAAAAAGTTTATTTTGCTTTAAAAATGACACAAAATCGCAAATTTTTTCACGCTATGTTAGAATTTGATACATTTAATGTTGATTTTTCCCACTTCAAGTGATAACTGTCATTTATATTTATTGTGATATTTGGTGCTGTTTCCGAAACCAAATCCTGGGTATGACCTTGATGTTCTTAAAAATGTGTAGGCACCTATGTATTTTATTTCCATTCCCTTTGTATGCAGAGAAAATGCAGATACAATCAATGTATCATGTATGGACTTGATGTTTGGTGCTTGCCGGAGACAGACGTATCCATAAAATTCGTCCTGGCTTTGCGACTTACATCAGGTCCAAAACCTGATTTTAAAAAGCATTGAAATAAAGTAAATCTCTGATACGTACGCATGTATCATGTATCTAGCTGGAGAAATTAATAACATTGTAAAAACATGTTTTTCTAAGTATTCGATAATAGAATCACGGATAGAATTTCCAAAGAACATAATGCGAAGACAACATTTTTGTTTCCCGTCCCCGCTCCCCTTAAATAATGAAGTATAATTTACAGCTACCATTTTATCCTTATTATATTTTTGCGCTTTTCCCTTTTGCAGGGGTTACCTACAAACATACCAACGTAATAACTTTTGTGTATATCCTATGTTCACGTATATCCTATTTATGTGTTCGTACTCAAGTGTTTGTTCGTAATCCCTTCACGTTTTCCAAATCTCTTTGATTTTTCATACACTCGGATCATTTTACAAGTGTGAATGAGGTGTATCCCTTTGAACGGAGGTGAGGCGAGAAAAGATGAAGATCATTCGAATTTTTTGGATTTGATTGCGGAGCGAATTGCAATTTGCATTGGTTATAATATCCTTGACAGCTTACTGTCAGCCAATTCCTTTTTGACATATCAAAGCGTTGTACTATGAGATTATGGTCGTCATCCCTCCAAACATCCTATAAATAACTCAATTCCCTCTCTCTATGCTTCATGCCCTGGTTAGACATATCCTCCCTGTTTCCTTCCCTTACAAACACTGACGCTTTCCCAGATGCCATCTTATTTGGAACATTTTGTAATATTATTATAACATCGAACCCGAAAGATCTCTATGATATTTCTGAATGCTTGCATGTGCTTTTGCTATACATTTATACACACTAACACCATCTGACTATATGCTATTTGCATTTGCTTGGTTGTATTGTATCGGTTTTTCTGATGTTGTCAGTAAGGAAAGTGAAATGATTGGATAGAATAAATAAATCTGTCGTCTCTTAAAGAAAGTAGCCTGAATAGAAAATGACTACCCGTATTATTCTTTCGTTCAGAGAGGTACAACAACACGGGTTCTTTTTCGGTTGAATTTTGACTAGCAGAGCATCTGCTCATCTGACACTTGAATTTGAATCTACTTACTTCTAAATGCTAATGTTGAAACATGCAAACTCCTTGCGACATCCAGTTGTTGCCACACCACACACCCGTGTGTGTTCAAGGCAAATCTCAGTATGTGGAAGCTCTAAGTATTATCATCGTGTTTTCAAAAATGTATTTATACTGTGTGACATTGACACGTCCTGAGATGTAATGATGAAAAGCTTTCAGCCCGTAAATTTATAAAATGACGATAGTTGCATATTACATGGATCTGGGTGTAGTATGTGAATGTGAGCATCATAGTGCTTTAGCTTTAACTGAAATAGGAGAAATTATATTAGCTATAACGTTATTTGTGTGTGACACAAGCGTTGAAGCTGGAAATGTGACATTGGGATGACAATAAATGATTTATTATTGAAATGGGGGAGGTTGTGATTTTATGGAATGTTTTTAAGGGAGGCAAATCCATAAGTGAAAAGTGATGAGGTTGACGTTGACATGATTCTTTTCTTTCTTGGCTTTTGCAGGAAAGTGAAAAGGATTTCGGAGCGGAAGGAAAGACGGTACAGTACAAGCAGACAGCACAAAAACTGGAGAAAGTGACTGGAGAAACATTCGCCTGTCTCAAATCTTAATTTGCAGACTGCAATTACCTAGATATCTTCTACTGTGTTGGTTTTAAATATGCGGGGTCTGTTGTTGTTATTTACACCGATTGATTTTCCTGTGTATAATCGGAGCGGGCGAAAGTAAAAGTAGAGGAAGTAAAGAAAATAATTCTCCTGGAAATTTTACTTAGTATCTCAGACAAAAGTGGAAGTGAAATCTGAGGAAGTGTGTGAGAGTTCCTCTTGACCGAGGGCTCTTTAATTATTGTGGACTATGCGGAGCATCAACGGCTCAACCTCCTCTGATAATCGAAGCGGTGTTGGTGGAGGAGGATATTCAGGTGGGGGAAGTACACCGGGCACTAATAGTAGCAATAATAATAACAGTAACAACAATAATAATATATTGAATAATAACGGAGGACTAAGCGGAGGCCTGGGAGGTGTGGGGGGCGTTGGCGGGGGGAGCGGGGCATCTTTGGGAAGTCTTGGTGCACCGGGTGTTTTGAGCGGGATGGGAATGGGAGTGGGCGCAGTGCCGGAATTGAAGCACCACGCGGACTTTTTGTCTCGTCTTTTGGCAGCCACTCCGTCGTACATGAGTGAAATCGGGAATCCTCCTCCAGGCTTTTTCTCCGATTGGTTACGGAGATTGGTTTCGAAACCAAGCGGAAATACTTCTGCTTCGTCTGCCATTCAGACCTCAGGACTGACCTTTTCTGGACAACCGGAAACGGAGCGAACAGCCGGAGCCACACTCGACGCCCAAATACCCACTAAACGGAGGAAACGCTCTCGCCTCAACGATCATCCACTTGGGGTAAATACAAACATACAACTATAAATATATATCACAATACAACCCGAGTCTTATTCTCCCTACTCTATACACATCATGTACCATACAACCAAAATCTATTTTTATTTCTACAACACCAAACGCCCCAATACACAATACACACAAACTAAATGTAAGTCCGTATACTACAGAACAGACTCCGTATGTACAGTATGTAGTACGCAATACAAAACGGGATCATAATATATACCTAGACCTACTATTTATATCCCATCCCATTGTGAATGAACTCAACTCTGTTACTATTTCCCATTCCCTATGCTATTCCTCATACATCCCATTCCCATTACTTCACACAAACTTTCTCTTTCATCCTTCTTTCTTTATACTACAACCACTATCAATTCTTATTCTTACATACACCACGTATTTTTCTTGCTATACGTATAAACATACTTTTCGTTCAACCAACTGGACAATAGCATAAACACAAACTTTGTAGCTCATAAGTTGAAACAAAGTTGTTTTGGTCTATACAATTATATCCTTAGTATGTAGTTCAAAATTAAGTAGTAGACTATTCTATGTATAGGTGTATTAAATGTTATGTTGTACAGAGAAGCTTGCATAATATTTATAATTTATTTTTTACCTTTTACAGCTTCTATTTTCTACTTTCTTATTAAACTGTAGTTAGCCTATCGTACCTGCGTATTCACTATTTATATACACACTATTCCATGTTAAATATCTGTTTCTTACCAGAATACTGAAATACAATGGATATTTCCTTTATGTGAACAGTATTTAAATGATTTTGTTTTACAATTAGCAATTACTATTTTGTTACTCTAAAATTACTAATACTAGATACACTTAAAATAGTTAGTATTCTGTATGCAATGAGCAATGGGCGAAAATAATTTTATTTTGTAGAGATGGAAATTAGTATGACTATAACGTGGATTATTGGTGCATGGTTTATATATTATGTTTTAGAGGTAAATCGTAGTTATTGCGAGACATTGATAGTATGGAGAGTGTATGTAGTAAGAAGGG